>VZRV01001561.1:993216-1007365 GCA_013398115.1 Falcunculus frontatus | reverse complement strand
CCCCTCAACACCCAGCTGGGTGGTCCCAGCCCCTCTGGATCCCACTAAATCCTCACATCCCCTCAATATCTGCCTGGGTCCCCTATCCCCTCAGAGCCCAGTAAATCCTCTCATCCCCTTCAGTGCCTCATTGTGTCCCCCCATCCCCTCAGATCCCACTAAATTCCCCCTTCCCCATAGCACCAGACTGGGTCCCCCATCCCCTCAGTTCCACTAAATCCCTAGGCCCATTTGGTGCCCTGGGACCCCTCTCTTGGAAAGGGAAGAGCTCGGGGAATTTTGTCAGGGCTGCCCTGAGACCCTTGGCCAGGCACCATGTTCTACGTCCACTTGCTCATCAACAAGCGGGGGCCGCTGGCTAAAATCTGGCTGGCTGCCCACTGGGAGAAGAAGCTCACCAAGGCACATATTTTTGAGTGCAATTTAGAGGCTACTGTACAAAAAATCATCTGCCCAAAGGTAGGCTGTGGCATGAGGAGGGATCTCCTGGAGAGTCCTGGGGTGGAGGTGTTGGTCTCTCTATTACTTCTGTGTAATATTTAACATTTTTGCCAAAAATATTAACTCCTGAACAACCTTATTTTTTTATTTTAAATCCTCACAGTTTGCTATAGCTCTGCGAACCTCTGGACACTTACTCCTGGGGGTGGTGCGGATTTACCACAGGAAAGCAAAGTACCTCTTGGCGGACTGCAGCGAAGCTCTGACCAAAATGAAGACAGCCTTTCGCCCAGGTGTACACAAAATTCAGCATTTTTCCATCTGTGTCCTTTTCAGCTCTCATTTTAAAAGTTAATTTTTTTGAGATGTAAATACACATTACTGATCCCAAAGGAAACTGAACATACTAGTGCCTACTGCTGGTGTTTAGTCTGGCTTAATTTAGTGCCATTTCAGGTCTTTGACTCCTTTAACAGAAGCAGTATCTTAAGTGGGCTTACAAGAAGATGCTTGAGTTTAGCCTCCATTGCTGGATAATTAATTGTAATTTCTGATGACACCAACAACATGTCTAACAGTGTCAGTGCCAGACCTGACAGCGTGTTTTGAGCTCTAGCCATGTAGACAGGGAGAAGGGAGCTGAGATGACTGGAGCCTTTTCCAACAGGCTCTGTGTTTGTCACACTTAGGCACCAAATGGGAGGCACTGTTGTCTAGAAAAAGCCTGAGAACACCAGTGTCTATTGCCAGTTTTAATGTGCTTTGTGACCTGGTCTGTTTGCAGAATAGTGAATAATTAATCTGCATTATTCTCAAGGATATGATCACAGAATTATAGAATCACAGAACCATTTAGGCTGGAAAAGCCCTCCTAAACCGGGTCCAACTGTTCACCCAGCACTGCCAAGGCCACCACTAAGCCATGTCCCCAAATACCCCATGTCTTTTAAATCCCTCCAGGGATGGCGACTCCAGCACTACCCTGGGCAGCCTGGTCCAGGGCTTGACAACCCTTTCAGTGAAGAAATTTTCCTTAATATCCAACTGAAATCCGCCGGGCACAACTTGCGGCTATTTTGGGCATAGATATTATAGCAATTTGGAGAGCACCACACAGCTCAAAAACTCGACACAACAGTTACCACTGCAGCAACAGAGACTCCAGCTAGATAGAAGGGGGGAGAAAAATCTCAGCAGAAGTGATAAAATGCTGAAAGAGGTTGTTTAGGGATGCTGTGAAATTTCCATCAGCAGAAATAGTCAAAAGTGATCTGACTTTGAAATTAACCCCATTCTGAGCAAAAGGTTGGGTTGGATGACCTTCAGAAATCCCTTCTCACCTGAATTTTTCTAGGATTCTCTGATTCTCAAGTAATTGCAGTCTGAGTACATAATTATTTGATGCTGGAGAACAGTGTTATGGAGACAGAGCAGAGGAAAGGAAAACACAGTGATTTATTTGCAGTGCTGTGAAAGACTCCGGGCTAAATGTCAGCTGGGAGAACCTTCCAGGGGCTTAAAGCAGCTGTTCACCAACACAAGTACTTACATATTTCAGGTCCTGTTGCAGCAGACTCTTTTGTATCTGTCTGTAAAAAATAGATCTTCTTAAGGACATGGTAACTGAAATTCTGCTTTTGAGTGCCTAAGCTTTACCTTTCTGTGATTTAGAATGGCAGCAGCCCCTCCTGACAGGTTTATAGGCTTATTATACCTACTTGGGAGAACACTACTTTTACTTTATTGATACTTATTTTGTTATGTTGTCTGTTTATTTCAGGGCTTCTTGACCTTCCAGAAGAGAACTTTGAGGCTGCTTATCAGTCCATTACATTACCTGAAGAATTTCATGATTTTGAAGCACCACTACCAGATGTAAAGTAAATACTTCCCTAGTTTTTATTCATTCTTTTAGTATTTTCAGAAGTAAAAGCTATGCTTGCCATTATCTGATTGAGGCTCACATTGGGTTGTTTCGATGTAATAACTGAATTCTCCTAAATTCTGAGCTTTACAAGGCTACAGCCACAGACGTTGTGCTTTGGTAGTTTTCCTCAGTCCTTTAATCAACAGACCTTCACAATGAAATAATGTCTTGAACTTAGACTTCAGGATTTAAAATTGTCTGAGTGAAGGATGCAAACAGCTTTCTGAACCTCAAGAGAAGAGATAAAAATTAGTATTAATCCTGAAAGATGTGGCCAGTAACCACACAGTGTTGTTCTGTTCCACTGGGTAACTTCATTTTGTTTCTGCTCCACTGCTCTCCAGGGCTGGTGTGTTTTATCAGCAGTACTCAGCCTGGCTCCTGAGAAAAAGCCAGCATATTTCTTAGGCTTTTCTGACACGAATCAGCATTAATGTAGAAAACTTATAAAAAGCAGGAGGCCAAGTCATGTTTCTGATGGCTCTGATGCCCCGAAGGTCCAGGACAAGAGATTTCCACCGAGGGTTGCTCTGTACCTCCTCATAAATACGGTTTGATTGGATCAGTAAGGGTTTATTATTTTGTAAGTACAGCTGCAGTGTAATACACTTATTCAAGGGCCTCAGTGTGCTGACTCTGTAAATGTGCCTTTTCTGCCTGCCCGAAGAGTTGTGTCATTTGGTTTAAAAGACGTTTCACTAATTAGTTGCCTTCTGACAAGGGCCTGGTAGATACCAGGGCTTGGATGGGAACAAAATCACGTAAGCCCAAGTTTACTGGCAAAAGAGAGTGGACAAATATGGGGGCTTGTGATAAATGCCAGGATTGAAGGCTGTATAGAAACAAGTTTTCACATTCCAGCTGAATACTCAATGGGTTTCAGTTCACCCTATATTTTTATAATATTTTTTTCATCAGGGCCATTGATGTTGCTGAACATTTTACCTTGAATCGGAGCAGAGCTGAAGAAATCACACTTACAGAGGATTATGAAAGCAGTATACTTCTCTATGATAGAAACTTTGGTGAGAGAAGTTGAGAAATTAGAAATATTTCATAAGGAGAAGTGTGTTTTATGGGAAACTTTTATGTGAGCCCTTTCCAGATGTGAAAAAGCTGTAATTAATAGTGCATTTGTTTCACACTTTTGCTGATTGGCCTGTCATGCTGTCTTAGGTATAAAATTTTGTGTAAGCAATATAATCTGGTGTCAGAGACTGAGAACCAAACCAACATTTCCTGCTTTTACTAAATTAGGTAACATTGTTTGTTGTTTATTCCATTTGAGGTATGGGATGTCTTGCAATCTTTTACCAATTACTTGAAAATTTAGGAAATGAATAAATCTGGGTTTCCAAAACTCATGCAGATGAGGGATCAGGAATTGTGTGTTCCCTCAGATGAAGAAGTAGATGGACTGAGGAGACAGAGCTTCTTTGAGAGCAGTGTCCTGATGAGCAGTAACAGTCTGGTGGCTGATCCCAACTCGGTTAGCACCAGCGGAGACAAATCTGTGCTGCATGAAGATGTTTACTGCTTCCAGGATGACCATTTTGGGGATGAGGATGATGCTGCAGATATGATTGGTAGGGTTTGCCACAGGCAAACAGAATCGGTTCCTTTCCAATTATTTTTATTCTTACAGGAAAACAGTCAAGACAGTACCAAAGCGATTCTTTTCAAACATAAATTCTATGTTATTTGTTGTTTTCATACTTAATTTTTTTTCTACTTGTCGCTAAATCTATGATAACTTAGACACTGCCAAGTCAAATTGGTTTAAAGGCTGTATTTCATTATTTTAGAATTAAAGGTATTAAATTTGTGCTTAATGTTTAACAATTTCCATTTTCAAGGGTGAAATAGTGCAGCATTTTTATCCTTACTGTTGTAATAACAAAGGCAGCAAAGTAGCTTCTGCATCATTATGGCTTAGAGTATTTATGTAAACCTTACAGATTTATACCTTTTAACACTATCAAGGCCATAATTTTCAAAAAAAACCAAGGTGGAAATCTCAAACTTGGGACTAATCCCCTCTTTTTTGTGCTGTTGCAGACAGCCATACCACTGACGGCCATCTGCAGAAGCTGAGCTTGCTTTCTTTGCAGAGTATTAACCTTGACTAACATTAGGCTGTATTAGGCTATTTCATGACTACTAAGGCTTAGAATGATTAAAACTATGTGTTTTGTATTTAAGAAATCCTGTTGAGGGATGAGGAAAATGTCCTAGATAAAGACATTCTTGATGTGGAAGAAGCACGTCCTTTGTCACAAGATCTGCCAGAGAACAGCACAGCCAGTGAGTTTGCAGTGTCTACTCCATCTCACATAAACCCTCTGTTCTCTCTGTTCCTGTGTTAATGCCTAATGTCACTCACATTCAGCTTTTTGTAGTATCCCGTGCCTTTTTCCTTTCTTCATTTATTTTGCTTTTTTTTTTCCCTAAACTGCTTCATCCACCTTTTTCAGATAATTTTATTTTATATAGGGATTCCAAATTTGTAACTTGACATTGCTTAGAAACACCTTCATGTGACATCCTGTTGGATATGCTGTTGGTCCACCCTGCTGCTCACAGTGTGATGTCCCTTTTGAGGGGGAGAGAAACCCAAATAAGGCTGTCCTGTAACTGTGAACTTTCCTAGTGAGAGCTTAAAAGGTCTTTTCCAACAGAAACAATTCTGTGCTTCTATTTCTGGTTTCATATTTCTGTTACAAATGACACTTAAGCAGCTCATAAAGGTGTTGTTAATCTTTTTTTGGTTTGATGTTGATGAAAGAAATTAAGCTTTGATAACTGTTTCTGAGAAATTTTTGCTATCTTAAACCCTTAGTCCCCCATCACAGTGTTAGTTTAAAAGAGATATTTCTGAACAGCCTTAAAGGGGTAGAGTGGCTCTTGCCTCTCCTTGTGCTATTGCTGGTGCTACCTGTTCCTTTTCTGTTGACAGAAATGTCCACACTGCCATGCACTTGCTTGGAACTGGAGACAGATAGGGATTGAAACTAAACACCTTTCCCCCTAAACACTTTCCATTTTGTGGGTTTTTCTCCAGATCAGCTCTTCTGTCTCTACTATGGCCTGGTCATTCTGGGATCAGTGAAGGGAAGTACACAGGGCACAGTATGAGCAGGAACTGGTGAACATAAGTGAGATTATAAACAAAACCGCAGTTTCCTATTTCTCACTATTTTTGTCTGGTACCGTTCTCTGTCGTGTGATTGAGAAATTAGTCTATATTGTATTTTTTTTTTTTTAAATTTGGGTTGCTTTCTGGGTTTTCTTGCAGTTGAGTCCAACTGCGAAGACACCACCATTAAGGACGTAAGTCACACAATGAGTGAGACAATCCTGTTGTTCAGAGAAGAAGGATTTGTGCTTGAGCCAGTTGATGATACAGGTCAGAAGCTGATCAGTTTCTTGCTGAATGTTTGCATTAACTAGGTTTTGTTTTCTTCTTAGTAGTGAAAATACTTGCAAAATAGATTATTCCCACCTTAGATTTCATCTGCTCCTGCTGTCAGCATTCCATTTTACGGTAAATATTATACAAACCCAGTGTCAGGTTATTTATCTCAGCTGCCCAAATCTCTGCTTGCAGTTTCTTCCTTGTACCAAGTCAAGTTTTGTTGCTCTTCAGCTCTGGTGGCATTGCAAGCCTGGCCTTGGGGGTGGTACTGAAGATTCACCTGAAAAACTTTAATTGCCAGTGACACATCAGTGATTTTTATGTTTAAAACAACAATCTTAAAACTTTAAAGCCTTTGGAAAACATTGGTTTGTGAACTTTTAACAAGATCCAAGGTGAAAAGTATTACATTTCCTCTGTGAGTAAATCTAAATGTCCTCTATCACATTGGTGGCTGTTTATGAATAAACAAGCTCACATTGACAGCAACATTTACAATACTGGAATTTTCCATCCTGCCCAAATAATATCCAGGAAGTTATGGCTCTATAACCAATCTGTGTCTTCCTTTTGTGTTTACACCTTGATTAAATTGCTAAAGGATTAAACTGACAAATACAGATATTAATTATGACATAATGAAACCTCTTGAGTGCATCAGCAGTTCCTGAAGCACTTAACTTCCTCATGGATTAAAGGCAGCTTATTCAGTCTTGGTGCTCTATCATGGGTTCTCATTAAGTTCTCCTGTTCCCATTTCTTTGTTACAATAGTCATTTGTCTTCCACAATTAAACATATGGGAATTTCCTGTACAAGAGTACAAAGAGTGAAAACTTCATGGAAACTTTTGAGGGAATGGCCTGTGCACTTGTACTTTGATTTTCAAATCTGAGTGGTGTTCAGAAGGTCGGCAGCCAGGTTGATTCACAGGGCTTTTTTTGTGTGCCTAATGTCCTAGGAATAGACTCTAAGGCTTGTTCTTAATACTTGCTTTATGTAGCTGTCACCCAGAGGAAAAGAAAACAAAGAAAGAGGAAGTTGCTGGTGGATGTAGAGAAGGAGCTCAGCTGCAACACCATTTACAAGCAGCTCACCAACTGCACGGACCTCCTGGCCACGCTGGACCTCGCTCCCCCAACCAAGAAAACGATGATGTGGAAGGAGTTGGGAGGTGTGGATAAACTCCTGTCCCATGCTGCACAGCCTGTGGTTCACTCTGAGCTGCAAAAGGTAAAGATCAGTTCCTTGTGGGGTCTATGCCACTGTGTAGGTTCCAGGATTGTTGCAGAGCTGGGATCTGACTGAGAGAGGTTTTGCAGACTCAGTTTGATCCAAACTTGCAGCTGGCTGCAGGTGTGCACAGAGCATTGCTCTGCAGTACAGGTCAGCTGGACACCTGATGGTTTGCACACTCACCACTAATTGCCTCATCATCTGTGGGGTCACAGCCTTAACCTCCTGCACTCCAACAAGTGAAAAACTACAAAAGGAACATGAGAGCTGATGTTTCATTTCACACACTGGCACCTGACTGATCTTATACTGAGACACAACTTTTTACATTTCTGTCCATTTCTTTTGTACTTTCTCCTTTGTTTTATTGTTTTCTGTTTTGTTTCCTCTTTCTAATCAATTTGAGACATCTTTTGTTTATATTTACTTTAAAGGTACATTAGGCATATCATTATTAGAATATTGCTAATGGATTTGGAAGGGTTCACTGCAGCAGCTCAGCTTCACCACTTAGAGTCCAGCTGCAGAATTACAACTTGCTCTTTAAGAGGATGAAAACTGCAGATGTTTCTTTCTTTCATCCTTCCTTACTGGCTGGCTTCATAAAAATGATCCAAGCTGCTCCTAAGATGTTTTTTTCATGGAATTCGTGTTGGAGCTGCAGAAGGCTATTACTTAAAAACAAAAAAAATGTGCAGATTTTCAGAGTGACCTAATTCAAATACTGAAATTCTGGGTTGCAGTCATTAATATACAGCTCATATTCATAGCTTTGTGTTGATGTTTGCAAATAATCTGACATGATATTCTGAAAGCAAACATAGAAAAAATAATTATTTTCAGTTGTTTGAAAAATGCTTCAAGAGTGACAGTTTTAAGATGAGAGCAAATGGAATACAGAGGATGTCTGAAATGAAAGAAATGAGAAAAGAGCAAGATACTCCAGGTAATATTTTAATTCTGTTGTGCAGAATTAGCTGTTAGAAAGTATTTTCTATTCTACATAATGTTTGAGAGACACGCATGGTGTTTGTGTGCAGTATTCCACAAATTACTGCTTTGCTGTTCTTTTCTTACTTAGAAATTACATGAAATTCAAGTCTTTTCTTCCTTGTGGAGATATTTTTGGTTTTGCCTTTGGTTTCGCTAATTGTCTCTAAAACTGCAGATTTGGGTAATGTTGTTTGCGGTGGTTTTTTTAATATAATTTTTTTAAAAAGCTTCCCACTTATTCTAAGCCTAATCGAACTACTCTCCAAAATTCCAAATTAATGTAAATAGTTCTATCTGGAACGTGTGTTTTGGTTAATATCAGGCAAGAAGAAATGTTCCAGTTTAGATCTTCTGAGAAGGATGTATCCACTTTCACTCCTTTGCCCTGATGGGAACCTAACTTGCCTCAGAAATTAATTAACAAACTCACTTCCTGTGAGTCCATAAAGGTCAACTTTCAGAAAAGGAAAACCTCCCTTGGAAGGTTCTTCTTCCATGCTACTGTTGAGAATGATGTTTCTTCAATATTTGCTCATTCTGGCTCTTCCTCTCAAAGATTGTGAACTTGGGTGTGATTCTTGGTTTTCAGTGGGGTTTTTTTTAAGGGCAGTGCTTCGCAGTAATTGCCTCTTCAACCTTGGTTTTCTATTAATACAGACATGCTGCTAGTAGAAGAGCCAAGTTACCTGCAGAAGCCAGCTCATTCCGAGACTGAGAGAAAAATTAGAAATTATTCTTTTATGCTGACATCACAGAATGACAGAAATGAAACCAGTGAGAACTGTGGTGAAATTAAAGTGAGCAGTTTTCCTCCATTTTATAGACCTGAGTGTGTCTATTGGTTCCACTTTTTGCTAAGGTTCCATTTAAAACATGTTAAGAAATTACTAATGTTTGGAAAGGATGCTAAAACCAGTCAAGAAAGCATCAAGTAGCTTGTGTGATGAATGTTTATTTATAATTACTTGGTAAACTCTCACAATGAATGAATGAATAATGAATTAAAATGTCTATTAATCAGTATAGATTACAAGCTAATCACTAAGTATAAATGAGAGCTTAATATTAAATATGAAATATTGTACTGAAGAGATAAATATAATCTTTATGTAGGATAAAACTTACATTTTGTGTGTCATATTGAGGAAGTACTTAAGCAATAACAAATTACCTATCTCTTCCATCTTCACTTATGCTGAAGGGCATTCTTTGGAGAATATGAGGCTCGTTAATGTTGAAAAGTGACAAAATTGGACCTAATGGCAGCAGAAAATGTGTACTCCATGCCTGGACTCTGCCCATAGCTGTAGATTCAGCTGTAGGATAAATCCTACAGCAAGGTCCTTCCCTGTATCAGGAAAGACATGGTAGAAATAGCAGCTGTTAACTCATTTTGGAAAACTTCATTACAATAAATTCTTTGAGCACAGCTGTGTAATGAGAATTGCACTGTGGGCATAAATGGTCAGGTCTAGTGATTGTCTTTTTCATGCTCACAGGAGGATGGAGCAGCTTTCTCTGAGAGCTCAGAAAATTCCCTGGGCCAGGAAGCTAAAGCACAGAAGGTGGAGGTGCCAAAGGTGTGTGTCCTAAGCTGATGGCCCTGGCTTGTTTCAGAAGAGAACCCTGTTTCTTAAAAAAAGATAGCATCATGAAGTTACAGTGAGTTTTGCTTCCTGTAAGAAGAAAACCATTTCCAAACTTGCTGGCTCTGAGGATGCTCAGGCACTCTGAAACCAGGGCAGTCATCTGCAGACTTAGAGGTTAAGCCCAAAATCCCAAGCCAAATATTTGAACATCTCTTTAAGCCCCTGGCCAGTACAAATCCTGTCAGAATGCCAGTCCCACAGAGCAGTACCTGGCTGTGGAGCTGCCTCACTGGGACCATGTCCATGGCCTGTTGCACCTGAGCTGCCTCTGTGGCAGAAAGCACCCAGTACCATTGTTTCCTCTGTTTCACAAAACCTTGTGTGAGCACAGAGGTGTCAGAGGCACCAGATTCCCTGAGTTTGGCCATCCAGCTCAGGCTGGATTTTCAGTCAGGCTGGAACTCCTGTCCTTTTTCTCATGGTGTGTGACTTTTTACACAACCTGACTAACCTTCTGTTTATTTCCTCTCAAGGAGCAAACGAGGGGAGACAGTGAAGAAATAAGATGGGGCAAAAGAACTCTTCGGTTAGAAAGAACTTTGCAGGTACCAGGGCTGGATTTTTGGATACCAAAAGCTGGTGTTGATTTCAGCTGGATCATATCAGAAAAGCTCTTCCTTCTTCTGTCCATTGTGTCTGCCTCTCACTTGCAGCGTGTGGGTTTTTTTATATTTCTGTGGAAAATCAGGATTCTGGGTGCTTGATGTGTGGTGTTCCTTTCCACAGCTGCCAGAATCACTAGAATTTTCTGAAAGCTCTTTTTTTGAACATATTTCAAAGGTTCTGTGCAAAGAATAAATAATTATTTACACCTGAGTATAGCCTTTAAAAAACAAGAGATAACTCTGAAACCAAAGAATTGCTCAAGGATATTTATTGTTCTTAATCACAAAATGTGATGGAAGCACTCCATTAGTGTAGTGGAATTTGGTGAAATTGTAGATTTTAGTAACACACGTAGGTACCAACACTATTGTAGCATTAAAATGTTAAGAGCCACTTCTATAAACACAGATGGAAGATACCCAGAGAGGTTGTGGGCTCCCCATCCCTGGAAGTGTTCAAGGCCGGGTTGGATGGGGCTTGGAACAACCTTGTCTAGTTGAAGGTGTCCAGGGTGGGAGAATGAGATGGTCTTTAAGGTCCCTTCCAACCCAAACCTGTGTGTGCTTCCATGATTCTGTGGAGATCGGATCCTGTTTGATGCATTCAGGCAGAGATATTCCCCCTATGCAGTGCTCTCTCTGTGGACTCCATGGGCTCCAGTGTTACTGGTGAGGAAGCTGACCTGACTGATTTCTCCTTTCCCTCACACAGCAACTGAAGAGATCAGGTGCGTGTTCCTTCAGTTTTCGGGAGCTCTGCCGGAAAAACAACCGGAAAGAAGCTGCAGCCACCTTTTACATCTTTCTGGTGCTGAAGAAGCAGCTGGTCCTCGAGCTGCGACAGCATAAGCCCTTTGCTGACCTCACAGCCACTGCTGGGCCCATGTTTGACAAGCTCAGATAAACTGATCAAAATACAGCTTAGGTTGCAGTTTCCAGCAAATAGTTTTCCTGGAAAAAGGATGGGATGTCTTGTCAAACTGTGGGAGCTGAGCAGAGCTCCCTGTCTTTTACACCACCCAGTAATGGCTTGCACAGGGGTCCTGCCCCAGGTGATCACTAGAGGGCTTATTATTAATATTTATAGTTACGTGATGAGTTATATGATAGTTATACAATATGTTAATAAAATAACACAAAAATATATATTCTGCATAAGACATTTACATTGTGAAGGATTTTATGAAAGTCCTTAAAGAAATTTTATAAAAGTCCTTGAAGGGTTTTTATTAAAAAGTCCTTCAAATCCTTTCTCAGAGACTACCTTTGGAGCTTAAATTATTTTTGACAAGGCTTGTGTCTGTTAATTCTCTAATACCATCAGTAAGAGTCATCTGTTAACTCTATGTAGCAAAAAAAATTTAGACTACTTAGAATTATTCCTGTCAAAGAATGTTCAGTATTTCATGTTTTAAGATCTTGCAGGGTGCTGTCTCCAGTGCTGCTTTTGCGTGTTCAGGCAGACAGAGGTTACACTGGCCCTAGAAGAGTCCGGAAGCTGCAGCAAGAAGTTCTATTTCCTAGAAATTCTGCAATTTCAGATTTCACAAAGCTTTTTAACTTATTAACACCTTTATTCATGTGTAGACCTATTTAAAAATGTATGTTAATTGAAATATTCCTAATTTCTTGCATTTTTTATCTAATTTAGGATAAACTTTATCCCTTTTACTGTCATTTTCTGAAGCTCTTGGTTTCCAGCTGCCTCCCACCTGTGCCACAGGAATGGTTGTGTGCCATTCAGGTGCTTCGGTGCTGTGGGGACATCACTGTCCCTTCATGTGGAATCAATAAAAATCAGAAGATGTTTTCTTTGCTTGTTAGTGTTTCTTCTGCAGGATCAAATCCTATGGGTTCATTTCAGTGTCAGGGACGTGGTGATTTTACTTAAAATTGGAAAGGATGGGTGATATTGTCACCTGACTTTCAGGTGTTCACTCACCTCAGTGACGCCCCTGTTTCTTTGGGCCCACTAATGCGTGTGGTTCCTGTCCCACAGGGTTCAGGGAGGTTTGGGTTTGAGGGTCTCTGTAAGGGAGTAAAAAGGCTTTAAAAGGTGAAACTCCAGCGTGGGGCAGGGGGATGGCGTGTGGTGGCCACTGGCTGTGGGGGGTGTTCCAGCTGAGTGTCCTTTCTGAACAGGAATATTTGAATAAATAAGTAATGGGCCTTTGCTGCTGCTCTCTGAGGGGTTCCTTTTCTGAGTGTAAGGAAGGGAAAAGCATCCCTGTACGGTAAAAACCTCTCTTTTTTCTGTAAAAGAAATGCTGGTTTGGGGTGGGAACAGGAACATGGCTCAGGCCAAGACTGGAACCAAGGGCGGCTCATCTTTTCCGTATGGCAGGCCCGGCACTTCCAAAGCCCAGTGCTGACCTGAGAAAAGGGTTTGGGTTTGGTGAAAACCTCTCCCTCTTTCCCTGCAGCAGGCCCAATCTCCCTGGAGCGCTGCTCCCACTCTTCAGGTCAGAGTATCCTCAGAGACCAAGCACTGCAGCCTGCAGAGGGAAGGAGAAACCATTTTTCTTTCCCAAAAGCCATCAGGAATGACTCTGCATCTCACAGCAGAGCTGCTGCCTGTGCCACATGGTCAGAGCTGCTCCAGTGGCAGCAGATGTGATAACTCATTAATTTTCCTCTCAAGGAGAGAGCCTGTGCGTTGGATTCACCGGGAAAGAGGGAAACAAAAGGCAGCTGGAGGCGGGCAGGAATAAATGGGAGGCAGGAGATATATATATATATATATATATACACACACTGAAAACAGTCTGTGTGTCAGGATAAATGAGGTACAAATCATGCAGGAAATAGTGCTGGAAGAAGGACTGGCATGTATTTACCAAACAGGTTTGTCAGAACGCTGGAATAACCATGGAAGAGTGACAAAGGGAGCTGGGAATGTCTGGGAAGCACGATGGGCCTCGGGTCCAGACCCAAACTGGGAGCAGGTTCTGCTCTGACTGTGAATATTTCCCACATGAACATTTCCCTCCAGAAGTCCGTATGTGGATCCACACACGCTGGATGTTCTGTGGATGTTTGCAACACCAGCACATGTGCATCTCTCACGCTCCTGGTCCCCACGGGGTTGTCCGCAGCCGACCTTGGGCGCTCCTGGCCGTGGGCACTGGAGCAGAGCTGGAGCCGGTGCCCTGCTGCCCCCGGCACAGGCTGCAGGACGTGGCGCGGGGGCACCCGAGACGTTTCCTCAGCAAATAATTTGGGAAGGTTGATCTTGATGGTTACAGCAGGAAGCGTGTGGGAAGTGCCATGAGTAACCGGGCTGTGCTGGAGGACGTGCCGTGCCGTGCCAGCCTTCAGCCTCAGGTCCCAAACCTCCCGGAACCCAGTCACGGCCCGGGACAGCAGCTCGGGGTGGCTGTTGCTGCTTCTCCACCCCAACCCCGGCGATTAGGGCTGAGCCAGAGGGATTGAAATGGGGCACAGAATTACGGTTATTTAATGGTTTTACTTTATGAAAGTGCGTCACTAATTAAGAGACCGGGATCTCCTCAGAGCTGGACTGCTTAAAATGACAATTACGACCCTGGGGGGACTCCAAGGGCCGGGTGCCCGTAACGAGGGGCCACCCCTGCTCCCCCTCCCCTTCCTCCGCCTCCTCCTCCGGGGTTACGCGAGGCGAGGAGCCCAGGGCCACCGGTCGCAGGGCACACCCAGCCCGCGGGGCTTCGCAGACGGGGAGGGACCCCAAAACCCGGCTGGTTTCTTTTTTTGAGGTGGTTGCGCCACTCCGGCAGAGGGGAGTTGCCATAGGAACGGGGGGAAACCCGGCGGGGGGGCCGGGGGGAGGCACCCGCGGCGCCGTCGCTTTAAGATCGCAGAGGAGGGAGCAAATTACGCAGCTGCACGGCTCATCCCTCCCCCCC
>VZRV01001561.1:967967-993052 GCA_013398115.1 Falcunculus frontatus | reverse complement strand
TTCCCGGGGCACAGGGTGCTCGGGGCGGGTCACGCATCGGGCCCGCAGCGCACCCGCATTGCGTGTGCCAGACCCCCGCGGCACACACCAGACCCGTACTGCTGCACCAGAGCCCACGGCATGCGCTGGACCCCCACGGCACACACTGGACCCGTGTCTGACTCGTCAGACCCATATCTTATGTGCCCTGCCCCACACTGCAAACCCACCTGGACCCCCACCACACCCACTGGTCATGCTTCACAGCCCTGGACCCATATGACATGCACTAGACCCACACAGCAGCATCGGCCACACATTGCACTCAGCAGACCTGCACTGCACTTGCCAGACCCACATTTCACGCACCTGACCCACTTCATATGCACCAGACCCTCCCTGCACACCCCAGACCCACATCACAAACACCAGACCCTCCCTGCACACCCTAGACCTTCCTTGCACACCCCAGACTCACATTTCATGCACCAGACCCTCCCTGGATGCCCCAGTCCCACATCACATGCACCAGACCCATATCTCATGCACCAGACCCTCCCTGCAAGCACCAGACCCTCACTGCACACCCCAGACCCACATCTCATGCACCAGACCCTCCCTGCATACACCAGTCCCATGTCACATGGATCAGACCCACATCACATGCACCAGACCGTCCCTGCACGCCTCAAACCCTCCCTGCATGCTCCAAACCCACATCTCATGCACCAGACTCCCCCTTCAAGCACCAGCCCCATATCTGCTCATGCAGCATCCCAAAGCGTCTCCAGCACTGTGGGGCATTGCAGGAGCCAGGGCTGCTCTGCAATTGACATTTTATTGTTTAATGGCTTCGTACTCCATCTCCAAAGGGACACAGGAGCACCCGAGCGGGCTGATGAGCTGGGTGCTCTGTTCTCTCCTCCCCACAAGGTCAGCGCTGTAGCTGTCGCACAGAACCCACTGCTGGGCGCCTGTTCTGCTTATAAAATCCCAGTGTTCCCACCCTCTCTGGGCAACAGCACATTGTGCTGTGACCTTGTGCCAGAAGATGCAAATCCTGGTGTCCAGGGGTTCCAGGGTGAGGGTCAGAGGGGCAGTGCCCGTGCTCCCATCTCGGAAGTGCTGCAGCGGGCTGAGGCAGGAGATGTGGTGTGTGGTTAAAGTAGGCCATTCCAGCGGTATGGAGACCAGGGCTAATCCCCCGGCACCGTCGTCATTCCCAGCCCTCGCTCAAGGTGGATGGTGGTTAGGGGAGACCTGCTTCCGCTGCGCCGAGGCACGGAGGGGAGGAGGAGCTGTTGCACTGGAAGCTGGGTTTGTCTTCCAGGTTTTTGCCTTTGTATATCAAAGGAGTGGGCTCTTCCTTCTGCTTCACGCACCTCAGCTCGGCTCCTGCCAGAGCACCTGTGCTGGGTGGGCTGTGCAATGGGATGTCACCTCCATCCCATCCTGCCGACCTTCCCAGGCCGGGGTGAGACCATGGGGTCTGCATCCTGGGTGTCCCACTCCTGCTCTCATGCTGCTACAGCACTTGTCATGGAGCTCTTTTCCCACTTCCCTTTGGCTCTAGAGTCCCCAGTGAGAGCCCAGCCTTTGCCCTCTGGTCAAGCGCCTTATTTTTAGCTAGTGAGGGTTGGGAATTGCCACCTCCCCATTTGGAGTTGCAGCTAGGTCAGCTGGAAAAGTGATGAGCTGCATAACCCGAGCTTTCCAAATGGTGTCTGTTTTCCTGTAATCTCTGGGTGTCAACTCAGCGTTTTATAACAAACAGGAGAATAAAAGGAGATGCTCCTGCCTTTTGGAATGGGACACAACCACTCTTAGCAACATTGATTTTTCTGGTGGTGTTGCATAAACACCCCGTGGGGTTTGTCTCTGCTTGTGCCCCGGGCACTCGGCTCTGCCCTGAGCTGGATTTAGCGGTGGCCTTGGCAGTGCTGGGTTAGCAGTTGGATTTGAAGGTATTAAAGATATTTTCCTACCTAAATGGATTCCATGATCTCCCTCTGCCCAGGACCCAGGTGAAGTTTTGGGATGAACCTGTCTACACTGGAGCAGAGGCTCCCAGCCTCTGAAGATATTGTCACATCCTTGGAATCTTCTAAGCAAAAGCAAAGCAATCCCTGCATCCCAAAAATCCCCCATGGCAGGAGGAGGAGTGCAGACACAGTCATGAATGTTTGCCCCCAGCTGCCCAAGTGGTGGCCCCAGTGCTGACCCCATCCTGCGACAGGACTTCTGCCAGCCCTGGCTGCTGGATCCTGCTCCTTCCCACTGTGACCCAGCTGTGTCCCAGTCCCTTTTCCAGTGCAAGAGGCCCTGGCATTGCCACTGTCCGAGGACACAGGGCTCTGCCCCACGTCATCTGCTGGTCGTTGGCCACATGCAACACTTGGCTTATTTTTAGTGGGAAGAAAAAGCCGGTGTCAGGAAGGCAGGACAGGTCCTGGGGAGCCCTTTCTGGCCCCTGGAAAAACAAAGCTGTGGTTTCCCTCTCTGCATTCCCTCTGCTTTTAATCTTGTTCATCCTGGGAGGCTGGAGATCTCCCAGGGGACCCATGGGGACACCACGGTTCCTCTCCCAAGTCGCTGCAGTGGGTGAAGCTGCTCTCAGATACTTGGGCTCAGTGCCACCATTGCAAAAGATTCCTCACACAGGATGTGCCAAGGGAAACACAGGAATCCGGCAGCAGGCAGGATGATGGGAGCCTCGACAAAGGAAGCAGTGAGCGAGAAATCCAGGGAAATGTGGTGGCTGCTGGCACAGCAGTGTTGTGCTCAGGGTTGACACTGGCAGTGAGCTGCGGGCTCTCACACCTTCTCTCATGTTCCCTGTGAGGATGGGGTGAGCTGGCAGCAGCTGGATCCCTTTGAATCCCACAGGATTCACAGCTTTGGAATCCCACAGCTTTGGAAGCTGATGGGGGCAAACTCTCGAGCCTGCAGCCATGAAACCCTCAGAGGAACAAGCTGAAGAACCATCGGAGGCTTCACTGAGCCAGTGATGAGGGTCTCTCCCGGGGTCCTGTGTCCCTGTTTCCCATGTGAGAAGCATCTAGGAAGGGCAATACCTGCCCAGCCTGGTTTGTCCATCACTGGCACAGGCAGGGGATCCAGCGAGGATTGGGGAAGTGGCAGGATTTGAGGCGAAGAAGCATCTCTGTGGGGCCGTGATCCAGCTGAGCCTGGGGAAATCTTCCTCTGGGGCACGAGGCTGAGCCCCCACTCTGTCACTGCTGTGTGATCAGTAGGTCAGCAGTGCCCCAGGTCCACTCTGTGGCTGGCAGGAGCTGGGGACCCACCAGGAGAGGAGCCCCATGGTGTCACCCAGCCCGGGACAGCGGCAATGTGGGGAATTTGTGCTGATTCTGCATCCCAGCCCTCTGTGGGGGATCCGCTTTTCATGCTGTAGCTCCAGCTGTTTCCTTATCAAGGCCCATTGCTTTTGTTTATCAGGAATTTCCCAGGCTAATTCCACTGCATGGAACAAGCCCTGGTTTGTGCTGTCATTTGTAAGACCGCTGCCCTTCTGTTCCACAGAACAGAAGACTCACAGGAGACTCACAGGGAGTTTTGCTGTCAGCAGCACCAGGAACACATTGGTCCTTGCAATGGGCAGCAACCACCCTACTTGGCCCTCAAGCTGCATTTTGGGGGATTTACAGGGTGCTGGACCACATGCAGGTGGTTTGCAGGACAGTCTCTGGATTTGGTGTAAGTTGGAGTTTCAGACCCTGGCGCATGTGGGCATTCCTGGGCCGTAAGGGCAGACACAGAGGTGCTGTGCTGAGCAGGGTCCTACTGGTCCCCCAGTATGGAGACAGGCCAGCGCCCCCAAACCACCTTCATCTTGGTCCATGAGTTGCCCTGACCACCCCTGCTATGGAGACAGGCTGAGAGAGCTGGTAGAGAAGAGAAGGCTCTGGTGAGATCTTAAGAGCCTCTTCCAGTGCCTAAAGGGGCTCCAAGAGAGCTGGAGAGAGACTTTGGAAAAGGGCCTGGAGTGGCAGGACAGGGGGGAATCCCTTCACACTGTCGAAGGGCAGGATTAGATGGGATATTTGGAAAAAATTCTTCCCTGTGAGGGTGGTGAGGCCAGAGTTGCCCAGAGAAGCTGTGGCTGCCCCATCCCTGGGAGTGTTCAAGGCCAGGCTGGACAAGGTTTGGAGCAACCTGATATAGTGGAAGTTTTCCCTGCCCATGGCAAGGAGCTGGAATGAGATGGTCTTCAAGGTCCCTTCTGACCCAAACCATTATGCAGTGTAGACCTGTTATGGGCAGGGATGCCACCCACTAGACCAGGGTTAATCCTGGATTTCCCTTGGCTTTCCTGGTGAGGCTCCATTGGTGCTGCAATTGCTCATCCTGGTCCATGTGGTGGGGGTAATTCTGAGTGCGGATCCGTAATTTCCTCCGCCTTTAGTAGCCACGTACCACATGGGAAGGTGTGTGTTCAGCTTTGATGCCGGATCGGCCCACCCTGCCTGTCCTGGGCAGCTTGTGGGCACAATGAGGCTTCTGGGGAGACTGAAGTGGCCCATTGATCCTTTGGGAAAAATGACAATTTATTACCACTGATTAAATTCCAGACGCCCTGGGTGCTGTGGGAGGCATCAAGCCTCGGTGTGGGCACCAGGCGAGTCTGCAGCAGTGGGAGGAGGAGGAGGAAGTGAGGTCCCCAGACATGAGGCCAAATCCAGGTGTCCCCACAGAGCCATTCCAGGCTGCAGATGCTAGTGGCAAGTGCCTGGGGTGCGGTGTGGGGTGCTCTCAGGAGCCCCATATGTGGCCACCTGCAGTGCTGGCACTTCCTGGTGTTAGTGAGGCACAGAGGGACCCCTGCACAGAGCAGCGTGGCATGAGGGTGACCTTGCCATGAGTGGGGAAGATCCAGGTACAGCTGAGCTGATGCTGGGGACCACTGGGCTGATACCGGGTACCACTGGACTGCAGGGGAGATGGTGAGGAATCAACCCTCTCAAATCTCCCTAAATCCGTGCTCGAGAGCTGATGGAGTCCAGGCTGTGCCGCAGCCCCACGTGGCGCTGCTGGAGGGTGACGGAGAATCCTGGAGGATGCTCCCGCCAGCGTGAGGCCACGCGCGGCTCTTGGTGGATGCTGATTCACGCTGCTGCAGCAGCAGAGCTCGCTGCCCACCTGGGAGCAGTGATCTGGCAGGACAGAACACTGCCTTCCCCTGCCCAGGTCATCTCCGGGCAAATCCATCCCAGGTTGGAGCAGCAGGATCCCCAAATCCTTCTTGCAGTGTCCCAGGGGTGCTGGCACCCCTGTCATGGGGCACTGTGCCTGCTGGGACTCAGGGCTTCGCAGCACCAGCGCTCTGGGATCTTCAGTGCCCTGGTTTGGGGATCAGGGGGCAGTGGCTCCTGGGCAGAGAGGCCTGGGCTTGCCAGGGTGGGCTTTGAGGTATCCTGGAAAAAAAATAATCTGTGGTGGCAAATGCAGAAGGTTGCAGTGGGGTGAGCTGGATGTGCCCCCCTTCCTGTTCTGCCTCCCCTGCTGTCCCACTCCTCGCAGTCCCCTGGAGCAGGGCCAGCAGCACGGAGTGTTTCCTGTCACCCATCGATTATCTGTTGGCAGGTCCCATCTCCTGCATTGCTCTGCCAAAATCTGAGATAAATGCTGGCATTGTGAACAGGCCTGGGGATGAGGGGGCCCCCCATGCTGCCCCTGGCCCATTGGTCTCTGGCAGCCTGGGAGCACAGGGGGGATCACAGTGGTGCCATGGGATGCTCAGCAGGATGCGGGTGCTGAGCAGATGCTTCCCTCACTCCCTCACATCCTGCGTGTGCCCGAGGTGCTGCAAGCCTCTGGATCTGGCCTATTTATTTACAGGAAAGAGGGCTCTGTGTTTCCCAAGGGATTAGCTGCTGCTGCCTCATCATGCAGGGATCTGTTCTTCCTCACCTGATTTCACTGAATGGGGGATTTGCACTTAATTAAGGAAAAGCAGGCACCCAGCCCACTGCAGGGAGAGCTGCCTGCCCAGGGAGCTCCAAGGCTGGGTCAGAGCCCTTGTACCATCTCTGCTCCCAGTAATGCCACCACTGCAGGTACTCAGTGTCCCTGTGGCATTACCCTGCTTCCTGGCAGGGATGAGGATCTGGGAGCAGGGGGAAGCTTGGCCCCTGGTGGGAAAGGGGCTCCAGACCATGGGCAGGCACTTGCTCTGCTTCTGGTCTGCCTTTTAAATTAAGAACACCGTTGCCCTGTGCCCACAGCATCCCGGTGGGACCACAGGCATGCATCATTCCGGCATTTCTGGGCTATCTATGGGAGACAAGTGGGAAGCACAGCCCAGATGTGCAGGGGATGCTGTCCTCATCTGTCCCTGTGCCACTGGCCCTGGGGACTATACTGATGCCCTGGTGCCAGGACTCACCCCACAGGGTCCCCATTCTTACCGGGGCCATTTTCCTGCCTTCACCTCCTCTCTCTGTTGCCTTCGCCCGCAGTTCCCTGTGCCCAGGACCGGTGGCACCGCGGCCATGTCCGTGCCGGGGAGCAGACGCGCGTCCACAGGATCACGAAGGTGAATATGCTTCAACCTCTGGCCTCGGGACTGGACACCAGCGCCTGCAGCCGGGATGGGACGATCCCCACGATCCCCACACCTCCACCACCGGCTGCCATTTCGCAGCACGAACCCCCAGCCCAGCTTTCGGGGGTTTGCATGGCACTGCCCGCTGCACAGCACTTCCCTGTCCGTGCATGCAGCTCCCCGAGTGCTGCACGCCCCGTCCCTCTGTCCGTCTGTGCCACAGGCAGGACCGACCCTTCCGTCCGTCCAGGCGAAGGCAGGCAGTGGTGGAGAGCACTGGGTTGGGGCAGTGAAACTGGGAGGTATGTTAGCCCTTGGAAAATCTCTCCTTGAGCTGAGTGATAAAGAGAGAAAAAGAGGGAAAAAAGCATTTATTCCCCTCCCAATGTGTCCATGGCCTGGACTGCCATTATGGAGGTACAGGCTTAGCGTGGGCAGGGAGCAGAGGCAGAGCTGCCCACGTGTAGGTGATGCTCTGGCAGATGTGGCTCAAGCTATGCTGGGACCGTGCTCCCAGGGGACTCTCAAGGGGCTCCCAAGGGGCTTCCAAGGGGATCCCAGGGGTTCCCAAGGTCCTCAAGGTGCAAGGATGCTGTGCCAGCATCCATGGGCTGCCACGGCAGGGAGGGGGGAGCGGGTGGACATCCCCCCCAGCCCTGCCTTTGTGCCCGTCGCCATGTCCGTGCCATTTTGATCCCTGCTGTTTGTTTTGTCCTTTTGTCTTGTGTGTTCTCGGTGTGGTGGTTGGCAGTCGCGGGGTTTATGGACGGAGTGGCTTTGCCTCCTTCTTTAAGTCTTCAGCGCCCTCAGCCACTCGGCCTGAGACACAGCCTCTTCTCCCTGCCTCCAGGCGCCCCTCGCCCCCCGGGAGGGACACCTACGGCACCTCCTCGCTGAGCAGCAGCAGCAATTCTGGCTCCTGCAAGGGCAGCGACAGCAGCCCCACCCCAAGGTAACCCATCACCCGTGGCCCCAGGGCGGCTGCCGGGTGCCCCCGGGCAGGGGTAGCAGCCCCCCGTGCTGCCGGTGCCGGTGCCCGGCGGGGACAGGAGCGCAGGGGCCGCTGGAGCGAGGCTGTGCGCTTGGTGGCTGGGGGAGCCGGAGCTGGCGGAGCTGCTGGTGTGTCTCCAGAGACCCTCACTACCCTCCTCCTCCAAACCTCTCCGCCGCTGTCGTTGTGTCGTCTCCCTCCCTGTCCCCCCGCCTGCCACCCAGGGATCCCCCGTCCTCTTCCCTCCGTCCTGCTGTGGCTGTGGCTTGCACGCTGCACGCTCCCTCCCGCCACTCCCGCATTCCAAGGAGCACCCGGATCCTTCCAGACCAAAGGCACGATGGCAAGAGCTTCGCTTCCATCCCCTCGTGTTGCCCGGCAAAGGTTTGGCAAGAGCTGGTGGCCCCCTGGCTTCTCAGCAGAGAGCTCCCGGGTGTGTTCAGGGCACAAACAGCCGGCACCAAGCTGTGGGATAAGCACCGAGCTGTTGGATGAGCCTCAGCCCCAGCCCTGCAGGCACAGCAGCCCGTGGTGCACTGCTCATCTGCTGCCTGCCCCCTGCCAGCTCCCAGAGGTTGGAATCATTCTGGGAGGATCTGAGGGGCCTGAGGGTGACCTGGTGATCAGGTCCCATGCGTGCTGCAGCCAGGGCTGTGGCCGTTCTGCTGCCATGGGGCATTCCAAGGCATGGATGCTTCTAACATGATGCTTCTGGACATGGCTAAAGGCTGCTGGGCTGATGGACACCATGCAGGGGGCTTTGGGATGCCTCCCTTCCGTACATGAGGAGTTCGGTCCCCCCTCTGCCATGCCAGAGTCACTCGTGCAGCTCCCAGATCTCCACGTGCCTCCCAGCCTGGCCTTGTAGCCCTGTCCCTGGCCAGCTCCTGCTCTCCTCACTGTCCCAGGCTTTGGGCCAGAGATGTCACTTCACCTGCCCCAGTGCCAGTGGTGGCACAAGAAGGGTCCAGACGTGCTGCTGGCCCAGTGCGGAGCAGATGCTGGGTTCCCTGGCTTGCTCCCCATGGGCAGGACAGCCACCATCTTGAGACCTGCTCCATCCCAAACCCTTCCATTCCCCATCTTGTGCCACCATCTCTGGTGAGCCTGATCCCACCCTGGGGTCTCCATCCACATCAGTTGTTTCCAGGAAGGAAGTCTCTGTTTCCACAGAGACCTTGGTGCTCCTGGTTCTGCTCATGCCTCGGCAAAGTCCCCAGCACCACAGAGGTCTCAGCACCTGACAGCAGCACCGGTGTGTCCAGGAGCTGCACCCACCCTCCTGCCAGGGCACAGCACCTTCATGCACCCACCCTGTCTGTCCTGCCAGAGGCACAACACACAAGACACCCAACCTGCCCCTCTTGCCAGGGCACAGCACACTCATGCACCCACCCTGCTTCTCCTGCTCTCAGGGCTCTTTTGGGATGTATTATGGGGCTGCACCCCGAGAGCAGGCCTTAGAACCCCTGGGTCAAGCCTGTGCTGGCCCTGGCACTGGCAGTGGGTGACATCTGTGTCCCTGCAGGCGCTCGTCCAAGTACAACCTCTGCAGTGACAACCATGGGATAAAGCCGCCGACGCCGGAGCAGTACCTGACTCCCCTGCAGCAGAAGGAGGTCTGCATCCGGCACCTGAAGGCTCGCCTGAAGGACACACAGGAGCGGCTGCAGGACAGGTGAGCATGGGAGCAGCAGGCACAGCCCCCTTGGCATGGGAGCTGCTGGAAAGGGTGCTAGCACCAGCCATTGCCACCTGCTGTGGCAGCTCCTGTCTGGGACTGGCCCTTTCTGGGTGTCTCAGTTCTCAGCATGGCACCTTGTCCTCATGCTTGTGCCCAGGCAACGAGGTCACAGCTGTACCACGGCATTGCCGGCACATGGGATTTGGCACTGCTGCCTGTCCGATCTGGGAGCTGCAGATTTGGGGACTGGAGAGCCCCATGTCCCACCTGCAGTGGCTCTCCCCTCGCCCTGGTTAAGTCCCTGCCATGCTTTTGCTGAATTTCAGCGTCAGAGGGTGGCTAATCCCCATCTGCTCCTCTCAGGCTTAGGCATGGCCCTGCCGCCGTGCCAGCTGCCACGCACCCACCCAGGGCACCTGCCCACCCCCACACAGCCCTCGGGAGCCCTGGGTGCCGCAGCCACTCTGGGAGAAGGCTGAGCATCACTTCCAGGGATCCCTGAGCTCCCATTGCTCCCAGCAGTGCTCCCAGGGGGCCCTGAGCATCAGTCCTGAGGGTCCTCTAGCATCAATCCTGAGAGTCCCCAAGTATCACTCCTGCGGGTCCCTAACCATCCATCCTTGGGGTCCCTGAGTGTCAGTCCTGAGGGTTCCTAAGCGTCACTCCTGGGGGTCCCCGAACATTGCTCCTGAGGGTCCCTGAGCATCACTCTGAGGCTCCCTCAGCATCACTCCTGGGGGTCCCTAAGCCACTGGATCTATCCCTTATTCCCAGCTGGGACTGTTACTGGGTGATCTGGTTGCAACCCAGTGCTGGGCACACGAGGCTGCTGTCCCTGCAGCCCCCTGAGCGCAGCGGTGGTCCCCTCCTGTCTCCGCAGGGATGCTGAGATCGAGGACCTGAAGACGCAGCTGTCACGGATGCAGGAGGACTGGATCGAGGAGGAGTGCCACCGCGTGGAGGCCCAGCTGGCGCTGAAAGAGGCTCGCAAGGAGATCAAGCAGCTGAAGCAGGTCATCGACACAGTGAAGAACAACCTGCTGGAGAAGGACAAAGGCCTCCAGAAGTATTTTGTGGACATCAACATCCAGAACAAGAAGCTGGAGACGCTGCTGCACAGCATGGAGGTGGCACAGAATGGGGCGCTGAAGGAGGAGGGCGCCGGCGAGTCTGCCGGGGGGTCCCCGGCCCGATCCCTCACCCGCAGCTCCACCTACACCAAGCTGAGCGACCAGGGAGCCGGGGACCGCAACGTGGGGGGCTCGCAGACCATCTCGCTGGACGAGGGGGCCGACAGCGGCTTCGTGGGGATGGAGGAGGCTCCGGGCCACACGGACCCGCTGGAGGTGGGGGGTGAGCCCGGCACTCGCCTGCCCCCCAGCAACACCTACGAGAAGGTGCTGGGACTGCGGAGCAGTGTGGAGGCGGGGGTGCAGGCCAGCTGCATGCAGGAGCGGGCCATCCAGACGGACTTCGTGCCCTGCCAGCCCGACCTGGACACCATCCTGGAGAAGGTGATGAAGTCCCAGGCTTGCAGCTTGGGCAGCCCCACCTCGGCCTGGGTCTCTGAAATGGAAGACACGATGCCCGTCCCCGAGCTCGCCAACCCCACCGGGACCACGGACCTGATGGTGGCCGAGCCCGACGCCGCGACAGCGGCTGCCGGTGCCGAGGGGGGTGTTGCCTGCAATCCGGCGGTGCGGCAGCCCCCCAGCGCCAGCCCTTCGGTGGCCATCGCCTGCGTGGCGGAGGAGGAGCTGACGGAGGTGACCGGCTGCGAGACCAACCCTTCCAAGAGCTACTGGAGTCGCCACTTCATCGTGGATCTGCTGGCGGTGGTGGTGCCGGCGGTGCCCACGGTGGCCTGGCTGTGCCGCTCGCAGCGGCGGCAGGGCCAGCCCATCTACAACATCAGCTCGCTGCTGCGGGGCTGCTGCACCGTCGCCCTGCACTCCATCCGCAGGATGGGCTGTCGCCCCGTCGCCAGCCCCGGCCCCGGCGGCACTGCCCAGCCCTGACCCCTCCGACGCCCTCCACCCGCCCCCACGGACCCGACTGCTGATTGTAAAGCCCCGGCGTGGCACTGGCGGGGGGGGAAGGGGCCGAGGGGTCTGTGAGTGCATCGAGGTGTGCTGCCCCGCCCAGCTCCTTTGTCCTGGAGGAGGGAAAGAACCGTTGTTGGAAGAGGTGTTGGCACCCAGCGTCACCCCCCACCGATGGACACCCCTGCCTGTGCCTCTGGCTGCGGGGGGCCGTGGGGCTGCACCCGCCAGAGGGGCTCTCCCTCCATCGCGCTTGCTTTTTGTTTGTCGCCGGTTTATCCCCGGGGCCAGCCCTACCACGGGCGGGTGATGGTAAGGAGCCGCTGGCAGCGTGGAGCGCTGGGGATGCAGCGGTTCCTTGCTCCAGGTGCAGTGTCTGTCTGTGGGCAGGGGGATGGGGGGTTCCTATCCAGACACAGGGATCAGCTCCGGAGCGGTTCGGTCCAGCCCCCCATTCCCTAGGAGATGCCTCCCCACACTGGGATGGAACTGGGCTGCAGCTTACGCACGGAGCCCCCCGAGGAAGCCGTGGGCTCTCCCTCCCCTTGCTTTGCACTATATTCACTTTTTTTTGGGTACAGACTGAAGCCCGGCCGTTGGGACTCTGGCTGCCGGGGAGCGGGGCCGGGGGCTCCTGCAGTTTTGTCAGCCGTGATGCCGGTGATCCCACCATGTGCTGGAGCTCGGATGCCTTTGCTGGGGTGCGGGCAGTGCCGCGCAGGCAGAGCCAAGCCTTTTGCCGCCCCGGCCCACCCAGACCCCTGCTTTGCTGGTGGCCTCCGGAAAAATGCCTTTTTTTGTTGTTGAAACACAAAGACAGCAAGGATTGCTCAGCGGGGCTGTTGGGGCGCGGGACTTGGGGCTCCCCCGGGCACGCCGCGCTCCCACCCCACGAATGTCTGTGGTTTCTTCGTGACTTGAACTAACAGTGTTTCCCCCCAACCCAAGCCCACTCCCCCACCCATGGGTGCCACCGGCCAGGTGCCCTGGCAGCTGGTGATGCTCCACACGCCGGTATCCAGTGGTCCCCAGAGGGGCACGTGCCACATCCTGTGTGCCCCACACTTCCCTGCATCCCCCATCTGCCGGCTCTGCCTGTGCTGGGGGGCAGTGGGGACAGCAGCTCTGCCACCAGCACAGCACCAGGTGCCGGGGGAAAGATTTGGGGAGCAGCAGTGTCCAGGCAGCTGGGGCAGATGTAAGCGGAGCTGGGATATTCGCCTCTCGTGCAATGTATTTGTGGATCTGTGTACACGTCTGTTAGACCATCCAAAGCTTTGCCAAGAAATAAATGTAACGATTATATTTGAAAGACAAATCTATATAATATATTTTTTAAATACAGAACTGAAAAAGCTGTAACCCCCCTCTTCTTGTTTCCCCTGTCCTGTACTCGCTCTGTGGTGGATGTAATAAATGTTGCTGGGTCTGTGTCTGCTTTGGCTGGAGCCAGCCCTTGGCATCTGCCCTGAGGGGGTGGCCCAAGCAGGGACACGGGGACAGTGGGACCCTGGTACAGGACATCTGCCCCATCCCGGCTGAGGAGAGGAAGAACCACCCAGCAGTCACCAGCCTCTGAAGGGATAAGGGGTTTTGTGCTGAAATAGCTCCTTTTGAGGTGCTGTGGGGTGTCCTCGGCAGGCCCTCCAGGCTTCCAGCATCAGCTCCCGGGAGAGCAGCGATGGTGTCACAGGTCAGGGATGGAGTGGTCCATGGATGACTTCACCAGCCCTGACGAGAGCCTGAGCAGAGGGAAGGGAGGTCAGTGGGGGGAGCCTGGGGGACCCCATGGGGTGGGGGGGGTCCTTGTGGCCCTTCGTTCTCACCGTTTGACCATGTGCTCGTAGATCACAGTGGGGATGATGGTCAGTGTCACCACGTTCCCAGCCCCTGCCAGCACCTCCATGAGCTGCTTATCCTGTGGGAGAGAGCAGGGGGGTCTGTGGGGTGCCCAGCTTTGTTCAGTATCCCCCTCCCTCCTGGATTCTCTGGCCACATCCTGGACTCCCCAGGCATGTCCTGCACCACCGGCACACAGCCCTACCTTCATGCCAATGACGTTCTGGCCGTTCACCTCGCAGATGCAGTGGTGGGTGAGGAGCCCGTTGCGGGCGGCCGAGCTGTCCTTGGCCAGCGACACAATCTTCCCCTTTTTCACCACAATGCCGATGTGGCCGGTGCTGTCCTTGTGCACGGTCACGGTGCGCTGGAAAGGCCTGCGGGGAGAGCACCATCAGTGCTGCCACCGGCACTGCCACCACCACGGGTGCCACCCCTCGCTCACCTGTCCCGCACCACCATGATGATCTTTTCGGGGTTCGCCTTCTTCAGCGCCCGCTGTGCCTTGTCACTGCTCCAGCCTGCGCAGTTCCTGCCGTCAATCTGCAGCACCTGGTCCCCGAAGCGCAGCCCCACCAGCGCTGCTGGCGAGTTGGCCTTCACCAGCTGCACGAAGATGCCCTGGGGACACAGTGGAGTGGTGGCACAGGGTTGGCGCAGGGACCAGTGGCCATGCCATGCACCATGCCATGCCATCTGCACCCTGCTGTGCTGCGCTGTGGCACACTGTGACATATCATGCCACACATTGCCGTGCCATGATACAGTGCCGTGTCACGCTGTGCTCTACTCTCATGCTTATGCCATGTCACATCATGCCGTGCCACGCTGTCCCGTGCCCTGCCCAGCCCCATGCCAGCCCAGCCCCTCACCTGGTCAACGTTCTTCAGCTGCAGCCCCGTCTTGCCCCGCTCGTCCTTGCACAGGTGGATCTCCCGCACTCCCGGCTTGATCTCTGCCCGCCGCAGCCCTGCGCTGTTCCCGCTCAGGGGGGCGACCAGCTGGCCTGGGGGGGGCCCAGCGGGGGTCAGTGCCTGCAGGGGAGCTGGAGGTCAGTGGGGACAGGGGGGACACACAGCCCTGTGCACCTCAACCCTTGGGAGTGCTGCCTCCCTTTCCCAGGCAGGATGAGGAACCAGAGGGACCCCCATCATGGCATGGGGAGCTCACATAGGGCAGGGAGAGCTGCCAGCCCAGACACCTACGGTGCTGTCCTCCGTGCGCAGGTTCTTCTGGATCTCCTCGCTGGACAGTGCCAGCCCCATGTAGTTCTCCAGCTCGGCCAGGTTAGGGTACAGCACAGGTGGCTCTGAGGGACATACCGAGGGTGGTCTCAGCTCCTGGGGTCCCCAACCCACAGCCATTGCCCCCTCCATCCCAGGAACCCCCTGGGAACATGGGCCAGCAAAACGAGACCCCAAAATCCCATCCCCAACCCATGCACTGAGTTGGAGGCGGGTCTCAGCTGAGCCCCCCCACACTGAGCATCACTGCCCAGACAGCCCCTGCACAGGGTGAGCTGATCATGCCCCACCTTACCTGTGCCCGAGGTGAGCTTTGGCTTCTCTGTCACCACTGTGGTGGCAGGGGTCCTTACCCCAGCTGCTGCCTGTGCCTGCCAAGAGACAGGGTCTGCTCAATGCTGTGCCCCCTACCCTGGGGACCCTCTGAGGTGTGACCCCACAGGGACCCACTGGGGTCTGCTCACCCCCTGTAACACTGCTGTGCTGGCACTGACCTGCAGGACCTGGTGGCCCTTCATGTCCTCCAGGGAGGGGTAGAGCGTTGCCATCACTGCTGCTGTCTGGGGACACGGATGGGGCAGTTCAGGGACTGGGGTGCCTCTCTCCGAGCATCCCTCCCAGCCCCTGTGCCGGAGATGGGCTGTCATCTGGAGTCTCCAGTGTGACTCAAGGCTATGTCACCAGGGCCACCACCACTTCCTGGTGGCTGGGACATGGAAGGCTGTGTGCCGGGCTCCGGCACCTGGGCATTGCTCGGCTGGTGGCAGGTCCTGATCCCCATGTTCACCTGCCCCACAGGGCCATCCCAACATCACCCAGGTAGGGGAGTGGGATATCCCATGGGAATGGCCCCTTTGACCCTCATCAGACCGCTCTGCTCCCCATGTCCAGCTGGCCAGTGGGGCCATTCCAGCATTACCCAGACATGGATGTTCCCATGAGATGTCCCATGGGAACAGCCCTTGTACACACCATCAGCCCCCTCTGCACCTCATGTTGTGCCCAGGGCTGTGCCCCCCAAACTTACTCTGTGGCATCTCATGCCCCAAAAAGCATAATCCAAACCTCCTGGCGTAGGGGCCAAATCCAGACCCAGCTCTGAGCTCTGCGGGAACCAGGCAGGATCCCACCCGCAGCCCAGGGACAGCAGCAGCATCTGACAGACAAGACTCCCCCAAGTCCAACCCTGGCACCCCTGGACTCACCTGCCAACAGCTCCCAGATCCTTGTGACACCCTCTGCCTGGCCCCTGGATTTTATAGCTGGGCCCAGCCCAGGGAGGGGCCAGACAGCCTCAGCTGATTGCACCCCCGCCAGGTAGGGCACAGGTGAGGAAGAGGAAGAGGAAGGTGAAGGCAACAATGCACAGAGCCCTGGCACTGCAGGGATGGGACAGGGAATGGGATAGGGACAGGGATGGCTTTCTATAGGTTCAGGCCTCCTGGGGGAGCAGGGATGGGGCTGTAACCCCCATGGTGGCCCCCCCTCTCACTGCATCACTTCTCCTGCCAGCCCCAGCACATGGCTTGGCCCCCTCAACTGGTCCCCCCCCATTATCCTTCCTGGGCTCCACAGACCCTGCTGGGGGGGTGAAGGGGGTTCCCCACCGTGAGCCCCTGCGTGGGTGGTGGCTCCCGCTGACACCTCTCTGCCCGGGCGCGTGGGGCTGACGCGGCCGTGACCAGGATCCCGTGTCCCACACCCTTCCAGCCATCACCTGGGACACGTGCCAGGTGTGGGAGTCCCACGCTGCAGGTGGAGAAACTGAGCCAGCACAGAGCTCATGCCAGAGCATGGGGTGGCTGTGGCATCCCACTGCCATGGGCCATCACTGTGTCACCTGGGGATCCAGCCCTCCAGCACCCACTGGTGATGTTCTGCTGTCGGCACTGGGGATGCCATGGGCCACTGCGTCCCCAGGAGCCAGGCAGTGGGGTGCTGAGGGTGCTTGGGCAGGCCTGGAGCTGGTGGCACCAGCCCAGAGCTCCCCGGCACGGGGCCAGTCCCACTGTGGAGCCGCAGCCAGGCACGTCCCAGCTCCCTGTGCCTCTGCTTCAGCGTGCCAGACCAGGAGGAAATGTTTTATTTACTGGTGTTATTTTTAGCTGGATGGTGCCCGGCTGCCTTGACCAGCCCAGGACAAGAACAGCCTGAGCACCAGCGGCAGGGAGAGTCCTACGCAGACAGAGAGGATTGGTCCCTGGAGTCTGTTTGTTCCCTGAAACCCTCATCCCCACAAAACCACAGCTGGAAGGACCCACACCCCACCTGCACTGGTGGGTGCTGCAGAAGCCCTGCAGGGGCTGAGGGCCCAAGGGCAGGGGGCTTCCCCCAGCCTCCCCCCTGCCCTGGCTTAGCCCCAGCAGAAGCCACGGCACTGCCCGGCACCAGTTAATAATTAAAGCAAACAGCTTTGCAGGAAGAGAAACCCAAACTGGCCTCAAGTTTCCACCCAGAAATGGCCACAGCAAAGGACAGAGCAGGGTGCTGGTGTCCCACAAGCTCCTGTTCTGCTTAATTGAGCAGCAGTTAAGGGCAGTGCTAATTCCTGCACAGTCCTGTGCAAGCATCAGCTTTCTGGATGCATCCCAGTGGCCGAGCTGCTGCAGCCCCAGGGCTACCACTCCCTCCAGGACCCAATACACACAAACTTTGCTTAGGAGCTGGGCCAGGCTGTGTTACTGATTGTGGCTGCATTATCAGTCATGGCACACTGATCAAAGGTTGTTAATGGAGGAGCTGGGCACTGGCCCACAGCGGTGCCCGAGCAGGTCCTACACACACAACACCCACAGCTGCAGCAGCAAAGCCCAGAGCAGGTCATGTGCTGTGCCCCATGTGCCATGTCCAGCTTTCAAAAAGGACTGAAATAAATCCAGGGAGATGTATGGACAGGGTTCCCTGGAGCAGCAGGGACCCTGGGAACATGCATCCATCTGCCCTTCATGCTTCCAGTCCGGGCTGAGTCACAGCCACAAGGGCACGAGGCTGTGAGGGCAATGCTTAATAGGTTATGGTGAGGCAATTAATTATGCAAATTCCAGCAGGGCACCATCATCTCCCCACAGAGCACAGAAGCCCCAGGCATCCCACTGTGCTCCCAGGGCCAAGCACCTGAGCCTCACATTAAGGCACAGCAGCACAGCACAAATCTGGCACCGCACCCACAGCACCCTACAAGCCCAGAGCAGCACCCAAAGCACCCTACACAGCACCCCATGAGCCCAGCCTAGCCCCTGCTGTGCTGAGCGACAGACGGGTGAGGGAAGAACCTCCAGGACACAGGGCTGAGAAAAGCCAGCATAAAGCGTTTTTATTGCGATAATAAACTGGATACCTTTGTGCAGCGGAGAAGGAAGTGACCGGCGGGAATTTCTGTTACCAACGGACTGGGCAGGGCAGAGGGAGGGGGCACAGGGGACAGCTATGCATCCTGTGAGACCAGGCAAGCAGCGATGACCAGCATCAGGTGGCAGGAGAGAATGGGCAGGTGTGCTCAGAGCAGGGACAACGGGGGGGCTGATGGTTCCTTTCCATGGGGAAGGAGGACAGGGGCGTTTTCATTGAGTTGAGCCCTCACCACCTCCCCTGCAGACAGCACCTTCCCTTTGTCCAGTTTTCCTTTTTCTTTAAAGAAAGCTCCATGCTAGGGGATTTTCAGGGTGTGGTGGAGCTCTGGTGGAAACCCAACTCCCTAAATTCAAAAGTGGTCTGGAGGGGAAGGCAGGCCCACCGTGAGATGGCAGGGTGAAGCAGGGGCAGAGCAGCCCTGCTTCCCCAGAGCAGACCCACAATGCCTGCAGTGATGCTCCCTGGGGAGCAGGGAAAGGCCAGGCTCCCTTGCTGTCCCGTTCCAGGCAGAATTCCTATAAACAATCCTAGTGCTACCTTGCTCTCTGCATCCCTTCAGCCTCAACAACCTCACTCTGCTATGGCTTTTGCAGCAGCAGCAATTTCTGGTTTGAAAACACCATAAATCTGCACCAAAACTAGTAACTAACAGGATTCCTTTTGTTCCAATGACTCCTATCTAAGGTCAGCCCATCTGCGTGCTACCGGGAATATGTAGTCCATACCTGGAACAAAAATAAGAACTTGACCCAAAAAGAGTTGAGGTTTACGGCGTATAGTTTAAAAAGACATAAAAACACGATACAAGGAGGAAGAGTCAGACGCAAAGCTTAGTGACCAAAGGCATTCAATCAAGGTGTAAGGTTATACAATGAGTGTAGTGGACTATCAGGAAAAGCTCCGTACAAAGTCATGTGCACTCTTCTTGAAGCTGAGATTCTGGATTCCTCCATGTGCCAAACCTGCAGGGAGAGAGGAAAGGCAGCATGACAGAGCTGCCTGCCCGCAGGAGGAAGAGGGAATGTGCCCAGGGCATGGCAGCCTCCACACAAACCACACCGGGCCCCCAGGGCAGCAGTCAAGCCTCCATCACAGGGGGGAGCACAGCCCCACGCTGCTCTGTGGGGACCCCACACCCCAGAGCAGAGCCCCACAGAGTCTCAGAATGGGTTGGGTTGGAAGGGACCTTAAAGCTCATCTTGTTTCAGCGTCCTGGCACAGGTAGGCACACCATCTATTAGCCACCGTCCAGGTGGCTCCAAGCCCCATCCAACCTGGCCTTGGACACTTCCAGGGATGGGGCAGCCACTGCTTCTTTGGACAGCCTGTGCCAGGGCCTCTCCACCCTCACAGGGAAGAATTTCTCCCTAATATCCAATCTAACCTTGCCTTCTGTCAGTGTGAAGCCGTTCTGCCTCGCCCTGTCATGCCAGGCCCTCATGTGAAGTCCCTCTCCAGGTCTCTTGGAGCCCCTTTAGGCTCTGGAAGGTGCTCCAAGGTTTCCCCAGACCCTTCTCCAGGCTGGATAACTCCAACTCTCAGCCTGTCTCCATAGCAGAAGTGCTCCAACCCTTGGGTCATACTCACAGCCTCCTGCCCACACCATCAGCCCCAGGCCCTGGCAGCATGAGAGGCAGGAGGGGGTGTGGCAGCCAAGCCCCACGGTGCAGCAGCAACACTCAGAACCCAAGGCATAAACAATTGGCACCGCAACACCTCCGTGACATGAACCCGCTCTGTCAGGCTGGGAACTTTGCATGTACCACTGTAGTGATCTGAACCCCAGCTCACCAGACTCCCGAGAGCAACTTCTACCCACAGCCAGAGACCCACCCCATCCTTCTCATATTCCCCACTACCGCCCACTTCCCCCCTCTCACCCCCATCCCACCTCCCCACACTGTCCCAAGATCAAACACAGGGGCCTTGAGCTGTCCCAAATCCACACAGTCCCTGCCAGAAGCTGCCTCTCCTTACCCGAGGACAGGGTGCTGGGATGGGTCATTCCAATTTCATGAGCTCCACGTCAAAAATTAGAGTGGCGTTTGGTGGGATGATCCCTGGGTGGCCAGTGGAGCCGTAGGCGTAATCTGGGGAGATGGTCATCTTTGCCCGCTGACCAACGCTCATCTGGGGCAGGGACAGAAACACAGGGATGTCAGGACATGGGCACAACTTCCAGTTGAGTGACAGAGGAGGGACACACACCTGTCCCCATTGCTTTCCCTACACTGGGCAAGAGCAAGGACCCAGGCTGCACAAACCAGAGGAACAGGAAGAACGTGAGAGGGAAAAGGTAGGCAGCACGGGCTGGAAAAGGAGCAGGGCTCGAGATGTCCTTCACACGAGGGAAGGCAGGGAACGCCAGGCCATTCCCTCCAGCCACCAGCATCCTTGTGCTTGTGTTGCCAGCGTGGCACAGAGTGAGCGGTGTCACACGGGCAGGAGCCGAAGCTGTGCAGTGCCCACAGCGTGGGATCACAGCCCGGAGCTGTGCTGTGCCCACCAGCCCTCCCTCCGCGTGGGCTCCGGAGCCCGGGAGGCCTGAGCGCTCCCGCCGCGCTCCTTCAAAGCTGACTCACAGCAGAAATGTCACCGCTGAGTCACCGACGTGCCGTAGGTGTTGCTGGGGCCTGGCCCGGCTCCACTCCTGCCAGCTGGCAGGTGGCAATGCAGAAGGTGATATTCACACCCACACCTCCCAGCGCCGAGGGGGTGGAACAGGGGAATAAAATTAAAAAAATAATAAAACGGGGAACGAGCTGCATGCACACTGATTCCTGCCCACGCTGCAGCTCCCGGCGCAGCACAGCCTGGCACGGGGAGCGCGAGGCGGAGGAGCTCCGCGCACCTGAGCGACTCCTTCCTCCCAGCCGCGGATCACCTCCTGCTTGCCCATCACAAACTTGAACGGCTTGTTCCTGTCGCGGGAGGAATCGAACTTCTTCCCATCCTCCAGCATACCTGGGGAGAGAGAGGAAGGCGATGGTGATACAGGGACAGAGCCACGCGTGCCAATGTGAGACGCTGTGACCTGGCAGCTCGAGCAGGTGACAGTCACATGGCTCTGAGTCAAAGATGTGTCTCAGCTCGTCCTCCTTTTCCCTGGGAAACACCTGTACAGGAGGGGAAACCCCTGGGGCATCATCCATCCTGGGGCAGGGAAGGATGACTCTTAACTGTTTTGGCCCAAAGAGAAGTGCTCCTCTGGGCCAGGACCAAGGACTGACAGGGGAGCAGATGGATGGGGGAAAAAAATCTTGCCCACCTTGCAGCACCACCGACGGCCATTTATCATAGAGCAGGACCTTGTGCGGACCTTGTGCTTCCCATCCCACCAGAAAACATGCCTCTCACTTCTCACCAGGCTTCCACCTTCAGGCACCCAAAACACTGATGACACTCCACTGCCCCATCTGGAGGCTGCAACCGGCCTCCAGCCCTGCCTGTGCCCAGCTGTGAGCTGCTGATCTAAGCCAAATCCCTCCTGGACCCAGGAATGACGTTGGGGAGAGGCAGCACCAAGTGCTGGATGCGTGTGCCTGGGGCAGCCCTCATTCCCCAACATGGGTTGAGCCAGGCTGATATCCCCAGAGCTAAATATAACTCCCCAACACAAGCTAAGGAGGAATTTCCTCCCCTCCACTGCTCCCTGCCTGACCTTCTTGGGGAATCTTGGAGCTGGCGCTGCCTTATAGGAGCAGTAACTCCACCAGTCAGCTCCTACAAGGCAGCTCCAGCTCTGCATTAACACAGCCAGTGCCCTGTACAATAAACCCTGCGTGATAAGAGCAAAATTAAACTCTCTTCCAAATGCTTTTCACTTCTTTACTTCCCAAAACAGCCTGAAAAACCTGTTATCCTGGCTGGAAACTGCTCTACAGTCTTGAAAAACCAAACTTCCTCAGGAAGGCATGGGGCAGGTTGACTTCTCTTTGCCAGGGCATGTGTGCAAGGGAAAATGTGTCTGTGAAAAAGATGTGATGGGGGATCTCAGCCCCTGCTTGCAGTGTGACCAGAGGGAATGGCACACAGGGACCGGCAGCCACAGGGATGGGAAATGCTGAATAGAAAGAAGGGAATGGGAGAAAATACATCACCTTCGCAGGGGCAACAAGCACCAAGACCTGTGGGCTCCTCTCAGGGAACTGAACTAAGTTTTTAATTTAACAGCAAAAATCCCTTCTCCAGGGTGTCGAGCGTCAGCTCAGCCAGTCACGCTGTAGCCCTGGACTTTGGAATAGTAAATCTGGAGTTCTCTCATTTCCTCCTTCCAGGATAAACCTCTTGTCGCTGAACCTGCTTCCAGCCCTGTCTGGCACTGCTCCTCACTCCCGTCCGCTGGCCTTCCTCCCGCCTGGCAGCAGGGACACAGGGCAGGCCGTGCTGGCTGGCACCAGCAGCGCTGCCTGGCTGCGGCCCCAGCTGACCCTGACTCGGCTCTGAGCCCTCCGGCGCTCCAATGAGCTGGAGTGGCTGAAGAAGGACAGAGGGGACAGCTCTCTGCCACCCTTCTCCCTGGACACCCACCAAGGAAAAACCCCAGGGGCCACTCAGCACAACCCCTTGCTTGTCATAGCAAGTAGGGACTACCAGGATGCTCCCGGGGCATCCACAGCCTGCAGAAGTGCATCCTGTTCGATGTCCTGACCAGGGGAATGCAGAGGCATCAGCAGCAGTGCAGGAGATGCTGCCAACCTTGCACAGGAGTAGACAGCACTGCCCGACCCCATTGCCAAGCTCGCCTGTCCCAATCCAGCCTCAGGGAGTGTTTCAGAGCTGGCAGCTCCCTGCCTGCAGAAGAGAGGGACTGATGGACTGTGCTGGTTCCAGCAGCCTGAGGGATCACTCAGCTCTCCAAGACCAGGACGGAGAAGGTCATACGTGGGAGCCTGTCCCTGCTCCCCAGCATGGGGCTGCTGTGCTCTCCCATCATGCCAGTGGGGAAAACAAAGAGGCTCCAATGCTTCAGAGACTGCACCCTCATCTCAGGCACTTCCTCTACCCGCAAGCCTCCTGGGAGATTTCTCCAGCCCTGGACAAGTATGAGCAACCATTTCCTCATCCCTGCCATCCCTGAGCAAGGAGATAACGAGATCTTAAAGCTATTATGGAGACAAAGCATCCTCTGGCAAAAGCAGCAGCCCCAGCAGAGCCCCAGGAGCAGCAGACAGCCCCTGGCACATCCCAGCTCATCCAAGCCCAACAGGGCTCTGTGCTTGTCACCCCCAGTTCTGCAAGGAAGGCAGAGCCCACAGAGGTGGATTATGGAGATCCACTTGCTCTGGCTCCCACCCTGAAGGATTTGAGCCCCTAGTGATCTCAGCTGGGCTATACAGACCCCAAGAGGTCTCAGGGAATCACAGTGAGGAAGAGCAGGGAGCACTATAGCCGAGGCTGCAACAGCCATGGGATGGAGTGGGGGCTCTGGAGAACAGCTCCAGCCCCAGCCGGGCAGCGTGGCCCTGCCAGGTCTCTGCCACACTTGGCAGGCAGGAGCTGGGAGATGCTGGCTGCAACGCACGACTTGGCTCCGGGCCCCCCTGGGCGGGCAGAGGCGGCGGAGAGCAGTGCTGGAGCAGGCAGAGTCAGCCCTGGGACAAACCTGCCGGGTTGGGTTCTGCCGGGGCTGTGGAGCCCCACCCGCACCCCCTCCATCCCCTCCAGGGTGCTGATCCTTGGCACAGCCATTGCCCAGGGGCTCTGGCACAGAGCCAGCCTCCCGAGGAGAGGCAGAAAGAGACAAGAGCAGCAGGGCAGGCACCTCTGCTCCAGCTGGGACAGGATGGAAAACCCTTCCTAGAAGCCCTGGAATACCCAGCATGCTCCAAACCCCTGCTCAGGGCAGGGATGCCTGGATGAGGTTCAATCCTGGCTCCACCAGCACTCCCCATCACCCAAGCCCACCCCATCATCACCCACAGCTGGATGAGGAGAGGGCTCTGCCCACCAATTCTTGAGGCCTGGCAGGACAGAGGACCCCAACGCAGGCAGGGAAGGGGCTGCAGGAGACAGCACTGAGCTCCCACAGCTGCCACAACCCATGGACCGGCAATCGCACGCCCTGGGAGGAAACACCTCACAACCGCAGGGCGTTCGCTGAGCAGCGGGAGAGCATCGAGGGCAGCACCCAGAGCGCTGAGAGCAGCATCATTGCCCCAGGGCCCGTGCACAGGCGCTAGGGAGGACAGCGGTCCCCTCGGTGCTATCCTGCTGGAGAAAGGCAGTTTTCTCCAATATCCCTCTCTGCTCCAAGCCCATCTGCCTCAGAGACCCCACATGCTGAGTGTGCTTTGCCACTCAGGCAAAGCCATTTGGCCAATCCATGTTAGACTTGCTCCTGGTCCTGGCACTCCCCAGAACGACCATGGCCCCCCATTTCCCCTCCCCAAGTGCAGTGGGGTGCCCACAGTGTCCCCACACAGCAGGTCCCCACAGCAAGAGCACTGCAGGACCCCCAACTGCACAGCACCCCACTCTGCTCCCTGCTCTGACTCTGGGGCTCAGCTCTGTTGGCCCCCAACCCGCATCCTCTCCCCACTGATTCACTGCCACACTCCCTTCCATCCCATGCCAGTTGCTGCAAGCAATCCTGAACACACCATGGACATCAGGGACCTTTATCCTTGATTTAGTTTCTTTAAGAGCCCTACATAGCAGATCTGACATCAAAGGCTCTTTCGGACAGCCCATGGCATGAGCTCTCCACAAAAAGACCCAAGACCTGGAAGGAAGGAGGGAGAACAGGTCCAATTCCACCAGCTCCCCCCATACATTTCCGTCTCTGCAACCCCAGCATAAGCAACTGGCATCTCCAAGGAGGAGGCCCAGAGGTTACTCTTCTCTCCACCTCTTTCCTCTGCACTGCCCTCCTGCACCAGGGCTGTCTGCTCATCCTGGGATGCTCCTGGCAGGGCCATGCCCCATGGAGCAGGAGCTTGGGCACAGGCAGAAGCAGCACCAGGCACTGGCTGACTGAGATGGTTCCCCGCAGTCCCTCACCCTTGGATCACTGCTTTTTTCCCCCAAGTGGTTTTTCCCGAAACTACTGTGCATCCATAACCCAGCACAGGGAGAGCTGCCTCCTGCACACCACAGGCTGGATCTCCCCAGCACTGGACCAAAGGGTAGCTGGGGACAGAGCCAACGCAGGGCTCTGGAAGGAGTCCTGGAGCTCGGCACCTCCAGCACTGCACTCTGCCACCATCCCTGATGCTGCTCTGGGATCGGTGAGCGCCGCAATCGGGCCAGGAATCAAAGGTTTGTAAGGTTTCCTGTGAGCCAAGCCCCACTACTGTCTCTGGCAGGGCTGGCTACAGGAACTGCGCTGCCGACGCAGGGAAATGGCATCAGGGCCTGGAGGTGTTTGATTCCTGCTGCCTGCCGAGGG
>VZRV01001561.1:942985-967962 GCA_013398115.1 Falcunculus frontatus | reverse complement strand
GGGGGTGGGGATAAAGGACAAATGGAGACAATAATAACAAAAAAAATAAAATAAAGGAAATTAGAGAACCGCTCCCAGGCACAGCAGATCGCTGCTGCTGGGGAGGGTCCGTTGTGAGCAAGTCACCACGTAGCACTTTGCCTGAAGCACCGTGACGTGGGGACAGGATGCTGGTGACCCCCAAGCAGCTCTGCTGGGGTGGGGGCCGGAGCTGGGGAGAGCAGCCAAGCTCCAGCAGCTCCGCAGGAGGGGAGAGCCGGCGCAGGGAGCCAGAGGGTTGGGAGCCGGGAGGGCTGGCAGGCGGCAGGACTGGCCCACCGGGAGCCACTTGACTGCCTGCCAGCCTCTCTTTGTTCTTCCACCGGCGGAGGAAACGGGGCGGCCGGGCAGACCAAGCTGCTTCCTCTCCCTGCTGACGAGGGAATGGGAAGGACGAGGGAGATGGAGGAGCAGCAGATGGGCTGGATGCCCGCCGAGCCCTCCCGGCAGGCCGGGCCCCGCTCCGCAGAGAGGGGCACCCCCAGCCCCCCAAGGGGAGCACGGGGAGGCGGAAAGCGCTGGGGCGGGAAGGGGAATTGGTATTAGCAAAACCAGTCACAAATGAGTCGTTAACTCATTTTACCACTCCGATGAACCAACGCTGTACAGAAGGCAGACGAAGGGGACAAGAGCCCCCAGGATGACCCCCAAAACATTTTCTGGGGTCCCAAGGTTGGTTTTTTCCCCCCCCAGCTCGCAGAAGGCTGCTGGAGGACATGACCCTCCCTGGCTTTGGGGCAGCCCCTTATCGAAGCACTAACCCGACCACCAAACAGCACCCTGGTTACCGTCACCGGGGTGCCCCCAAAACACCCAGGATGCGGGTCTGGGGCGGCTCCAGGGGTACCCCTGGTGTCACTCCAGAAGGGAGAAGAGGCTGGGGCAGGACTGGGGAGGGGGATTGCACTCCTGCAGGGAGCTGTGCCAGGAGGGACCCCGCTCTGAAGAAGTGGACCCCAAAGCTCCCAGGGGGTGACTCATAAGAGCCCATGAGGGCTCCGGGCTCGGCCGCCCCACAGCCCGCGGGTCTCGGCTGACCTGGGACCCCCAGGGCTCTAGCTGGGGTGCCCGTGCCTGCGCCCCAGAGTCCCCCCTGGGTCGTTCCCCGGTGCATTCCCAAAAAGAAGGCTGGATACGTGTGGGAAAGGCCCCTCTATTAATAAGGCTGCGGGAGAGACGGGGACAACGGGGCCTCCCCACAGCCACGGGGCACCGACAGGACCGCCATCCCCACCCCAGGGGCTCATCCGCGCCCCCTGGGAAAGGCCCCCGTGGCGGCCCGGACCCCTCTTCTCCCGTGGAGCGCCGCGGCCCATCCGAGCCGCCGGGCCCGGGGTCCCCGCAGGCAGCCAGGGGCGGGGGGGGCGGCAGGCCCCGCTCCCTCGGTGTCCGGGCAGGTCCGACCCTCCCGCCCCTCCGCTCCCGGGCTCTTGGGGCCGCCCCGCACTCACCCGTGTAGTGCACCACGCAGGTCTGGCCGCGCTTGGGGAACGTCCGCCCTGCGGGGAGACACGCGCCGTCACCCCGCGGCACCGGGACCCGCACCGGGACCCGCGGGGAGGGCAGGGAGAAGGGGTGGGGGGGAGCGGGCTCGCCGCGGCTCACCGTCGCCGGGGGCGATGGTCTCCACATGCACGCCCATGCCGGTGCCGGTGCCGCTCGCACCCGCAGCGCCCGCAGCCCGAGGGAGGAGGGGCCGCGTGTGCGCAGCCGCGGCGGTCACCGCCATAGAGCCCGCCCGTCACTTCCATAAAGCCCGCCCGCCCTGCCATGGAGCCCGCCCGTCACTTCCATAGATCCCGCCCGACCTTCCATAGATCCCGCCTGCCACCGCCGCCCAGACCGCCCGGCGGAGCCGCCCTGGCCGCCGCCATCTTCCGCCCCCCCGCCCCGCCGCCATCTCGGCACCGCGCGGTTGCCGGGGGAACGCGGGCCCGGCCGCGAGGGACCCCCGGGCGCGGGGCCCTGCGGGCTTTGCCCCTTTATCGCCATTTCCAGCTCGCACAGCTGCGGGGTGCGTGGCCCAGCACAGAATCACAGAATCAGTTAGGTTGGAAAAGGCCTCTGAGATCAGCGAGTTCAACCTATGACCCAACACCACCTTGTCAACTGGAGCAGGGCACTGAGCGCCACGTCCAGTCTTTCCTTAAACACCTCCAGGGACGGTGACTCCACCACCTCCCTGGGCAGCCCATTCCAAGGTCTAATTGCCCTTTCTGTGAAGGAATTTCACGTAATGTCCAACCTAAACCTCCCCTGGTGTATTCCAAGACCATGTCCTCTCGTCCTGTCCCTTTTTCCGCCCAGATGGACACAGTAAAGGCCGCAGTGCAGACCCAGGGCTCCTTGGGAACCCCAGCGGCAAAGGCCAAGGGCGTCCTGGCTTGTGCCCTCCTCAGTGTGACCAGCAGGACCAGGGCAGTGCCCGTCCCCCATGCTCGGTACTGCTGAGGCACCTCGAGTTCTGGGATCAGTTCTGTGCTCCTCACTTCAGGAAGGACACTGGGGGGCTGGAGCGTGTCCAGAGAAGGGAATGGAGCTGGGAAAGGGTCTGGAGCACCAGGAGCCACTGGGGGAGCTGGGGGGGCTCAGCCTGGAGAAAAGGAGGCTCAGTGCCTCCTTGTCCCCTACAACTCCCAGACAGGTGCAGCCAGGTGGGGGTCAGGCTCTGCTCCCAGGAAACAAGGGACAGGACAAGAAAAAATGCCTCAAGTTGTGCTCAGAGGAGGTTTAGGTTGAATATTGAGGAAATTTTGTTGAAAAGGATGATCAGACACTGGCGCAGGCTGTGCAGGGCAGTGGAGTCATCATCCCTGAAGGAATTTAAAAGACATGTGGATGTGGCACTTGGGGACATGGTTTAGTGGTGGCCGTGGTCATGCTGGGACTTGATGATCTTAAATGTCTTTTCCAACTCTAACAATTCTGTGATTAATGCTGCTCCCTACCATGCAGATGAAGGTCAGTCCTGGCCCCGCATCGCTGGGACAGGTTCAGCAGAAGATGCGCAGGTTTGAATGATCCCACACTCAAAAGGACTTTTTCTGGCAACAGCAGCAACTATTTTCTTTTTTGGTCAAAAAAAGAATCACTCCAGCACAGGATTTTTGCCTCAAAGCGTCCTATTTCTTTACTTCAAGGAGGTGAACTTGAGCCTCCACAAGGGAACGGCGAAGTTCCAAGGACAGCCAAGAGACTAATAAAAAGCCAGGATTCTCAGCAAGTGCATTAAAATGGGACACAAGAGGAGGAGACTCTTAAAATAACAGATAATAGCGTGAAGCAAATTTTAATTGTCTCTGTCCCTTGCTTATATCTTTTAAATACTGAAATACCAAGGGTGATTTTTTTCTTGTTTGATGCCATAGCATTATGTTTTACATTAAAGCTCCAACACACCGATGGTGCTGGCGGTCCCTGACTTTCCACATCAGCAGGGCAGATGTGTGAGGCCCTGAGTCAAGGTGAAAAACAACAGGATAGAAAAAGGGGCATGTTCTCATCCCTACTTATTAGTGCTGTCTTTGCCAAGAGCTGGGCCTGCTCTCCCAACAAGAACTAGTGATAAACAAGGATCTGAAAGGGGAAAATGCTGCTGGATGTAAGCCCACGCTGGAGCCCTCGCCTCGCTGGCGCAGGCACGCTTGCACACGTCAGGCACAGCAGCTCTCGCTCTGGGTGGGATGTTTTGGGGTTTTTTTTTTTTAACTCCCTGGCATAAGCTGCTCATCTTACCAGCAGCAAGGTCACTGCAACAAGCAGTGTTTAACAGGGGGAAGGAGCTCAGCCAGGTTTGACCAACCTCTCACTGCTCAGGGTCCAGCTGGTCAGACCCAGGACAGGTTCAGGTCAGATTCTGGTGCCTAAACTCTGGAGAAAGCATAAAGGCTTGAAAACAAGTGAATTCTGCCCTAGTCTCTCCCTGCCCTCTGGATCATCCGCTGACAGAACTCACAAAGTCAGTCCTCCCCAAAAAGGGACAAGCGTGACCATTCAGATTTAATACTGTAAAAAATAAAAGGGACATTATTTGAGCTACAGAAGCACCACCCCAGGCAGCAGTGGGCTGGCAGGCACCACATACACCAGCAGCTGCGGATTTGCTGGAGGGCAGGATGGATCCACAGAGGGATCTGGGCAGGCTGAATCGATGGTCCGAGGCCAGAGGTAGGACATTTAACAAGGACAAGTGCCAGATCCTGCCCTCGGGTCACAGCAACCACATGCAGTGCTCCAGGCTTGGGACAAAGTGGCTGGAAATCTGGGAAGAGACCTGGGGGTGCTGGACAACAGCAGCTGAACATGAACCAGTGTGTGCTCAGGTGGGCAAGAAGGCCAATGGCACCTGGCTTGGATGAGCAATAGTGCAGGACCAACAGGACCAGGGCAGTGACCCTTCCCCTGTACTGTTCCTAAATCCAGAGGCAGCCAGGCTGGAAGCGAGTCAGTGGCAGAATGCCGTGCATCCCAACACCTGACCAGGATGAGCCAGGTGATCCCAAGGAAGAGCCTTCACACTCCAGAAAACTAAACAACAATAAAGGAAAACAAGAGAAAAACATGACATTCTTTGTGCGTCAGAGAAATGGCTTTGAACCAGGGCTGCTGTGACCATCCTGACACCACTCTCAAACACCATCGTCCCCTTGATCGCAGTGTTGTGCTGTGAGATTTAAGGCTTTGCATTAATTCATCGCACAACTGGGGAGCAATTTGCTCAAATTCTGCCAGTGTGCACCAGACTGGAGAGCTGCAAGGTCAGCCTACTGTCAGATCCAGCTCCAGCCCTAAAAATAACCAGCCTCCCTCTCTGCCTCTGCACGAGGCTGAGCCCAGCTGAGCGCTACAGCCCCGGGATGGCTGATTTCCCCCTCTCCCCCCACTGCCCCCTCACTGTTGCCAGGAGAGATGTGGGGGTGCCAGCAGCTCTCGAAGATGCTGCTGTGGGAGAGGTAGCTATGGGCTACGATTTAAAAGTTCAGCCCTTCTTGATATTCATTTGACATTTCTGCCATAACCTCCCAACCTGTCAAAACCCAGGACAAGCTGCCAACCCCTCCCAGCTGCTGACCAGAGGCAGCACAGCCCATTCTCTCCTGTTTTCCCAGAAGTGACTCAGGTGACATGGCCCAGGCAGGTGGACAGAGCTGACTCCCACCCCCCTGCTACCAGGTGTTGTTTCTGCTCATGCATTAACCCACTGCTGGCTTCAACTTCACCCTTGTTCAAAGAAATTCTAAACCTTTCCCTGTGAAAGGGCAGTCTGAGCATAAAGACATCCACTGTCTTGGCAATATTTTCGCTAAAAACTGGTCAAAAATAGTTTCCTCTCAAACACAACCCCTGTGTTTGCTGTGCTTGTGTTCCCACCAGGGTAAGTGACACCTCCACACCCCGGTGTCTCAGTGCTGCTCTGGGGCTGGTGGAGGCTCTTCCTCCCAGCACTACAGTCTAAAGGAAAGCATGGATCTGCCTTGCCTAGATCTGTCAGGACCTGCCAGGCCAAGCCCTGGAAAAAGCTCTGGTGAGGTGGCAGGACTGGGGCTGCAGCAGGACCCCCTCCCCGTGCCTGCCGGCTGGGAGAGGGAGGGGTTTGGGATACAAACCAGGCCTTTGGGACAGGGAACAGGAAGCAACAGGAAGCAATGACTTTCCCCCACAGCAGGACATCCTGACAGTGCAGCAAATCTGTGTCTTGATGAACTCAGCCTCTCCAGCCTGGGTTTATTCCCAGCTGCTGTACTTTACCTGACGTGGGTTAAAAGGAGCACAAGCACTTGTGAAACCTGGTGAGAAGTCAGGCAGGGATAGGACAATGGGCAATGGCTTCAGACTGCATCCATCCCTCATGCTCCCCAGCTGCAGCTCTCCCAGGCTCTGTTCCAGGTCCTTTCTCTGGGACTCCCCAACTGGCCGTGCCCTGTCCCTTGCAGCACAGGATGGTGTGTGAGACAGTCAGTCCCAGGCACCATGTTCCCTACAGTCTGGAAGGAGCTGCACCTGAACAGGTGCTACAGGAATTTCAGGGAGGCGGGAGTGGGATCACACCACACTGCAGCAGAGCACCCCAGACAGCACAGAGCTTGGAGCAGCCCTGGGGAGGAAGCAGAGGTGGCCAGATGTGACCCTCAGATAAGGTGGTCACACTGCTCCTTGCACAAGCTGAGCTATGCAGCACAACCGCTTCCCCCGCCTCCAACCACAGCCCAGCTACTGTGAGACCAAGGTCTGTGAGAGGAAGCACAAACATTTGAGAGAAAATATAATGTCCGACTTTCTAACATCTCTTATTCTCTTGCTTAACTGCTTCAAGTCCTTGCCCTGCAGCAGAACCCTGGGGCAGCAGTGACCCTCTGTATGCAAGATCTGCCCATAGTTAGAGCCTGGAGAAGAGCTGCTGGCACAACTGACTCCGTATGACCCGTCACACTGGCCTCTCAGAGCACTGAATCCCCCAAAATCCTCACCTCCCAGTGGAGTGTCCCAGCTGCCTCCTTGTGCTACCACTCAAGGAATTTAAACACAGCAAAGACCCTCCTGAGGTTTCTTCACAGACATTCACCACGGGACTCTCAGGCTCTTGCTGACCAGGAAGCCAATAGCAGACTGCATCCCAGTCTCTTAAAAGGGAAATGATCAAAGAGGTGTGGAATGGCTCCAACCAGGGGGGGAAAGGGAAAGGGAAACAACAGTTTGAAAGGGAAAAAAGTCCCGAGGAAAGGCTGTGAGCAGCAGCACGATGCAGCTCGTTCCAGCCAGCGTTTCATCTGCATTCCCTGGACACCCCTCCAAGTGTTGAAATGGCCCAGAAACATCCCCACCACCAATATTTACATTCATGTGATTTTGATCCAGTTTGAACGCATTTCTGATGGTTTTCCGCTACCTACCAAACTCTACCTTTGCCCCAGACTGCTTGAACCTCTCTGCAGATAACCCCACCTCCTGGGGCCACTCACCTGCACAACAACCAGCAAGAAGGTCTGGAAGAAAAACTCCAGGGCGTTGCCTGTAAACTGGTAGGGAATGGCCCAGCAAAAGAGCAAGGCTTTGTGCAGAGAGCAGCCCTGGCTTCTCCTGCAGTCGAGACTCCAGGGAACGATCCTGCTTTAGAAGTGATACACACCTCTGGCTGACAGCTAAACCACAGCTGCTGCTTATCTCCAAGGATGATTTAAACCCCGAGTGACATCATAACCCCCACAACAAACATACCTGTTCTTGGCTGGACATTGCTCCACCTGACACCCACAAGCAAGCTGGTCAGCAGTTGGGGTGCTGTGGGGTGCTTCCCCAACTGCTGGAATCTCAGTGGTCAGGGTGCAGTAGTTCCTACACACAACTCTCCCTTGGGCTCAGCCTGGATCCTGAGGTCCTGTTTGGCAGTGTTCCATGTTCATGAGTCTTCAGGGTCTCTTGCAGAGCATCTCTAAAGGACCGAGCACACTGGCAGCCTCTTTTCCTGCTCCAACCCCCTGTTTGAGGGTGGTGAGGCACTGGCACAGAGAAGTTGTTGATGCCCCATCCCTGGAATTGTTTGAGGCCAGATTGGGTGGGGTTTGGAACAACCTGGTCTAGTGGAAGGTATCCCTGCCCATGACAGGGTGTTGGAATGAGATAAGCATTAAGGTCCCTTCCAAACCAAAGCTTTCTCTGATCCCACACCCACTCCTCCACCAGCCAGAGCTCCAAGGCAAAAGCTGATCAGTGAGCATCTGTGTCATTTGCTCCTCTTAGGCTTGTCTTGTCAACAGGGTCACATCTCTGGTGTTTGCCCTGATTCTCCTCAAGGCATATTTGCAGGAGATGAGAGGCTGCTAATGAATAAGACACAGATCTAACCGAGGCACAGTGCTCTGCTGAGCTCTGACATTGTCCTTTCCTGTTTTATTGAACCACAATCCAGTGCTACAAGTTCTGTAACGTTAAAAAGTACAAATTTCATCAGGTTTAAAGTGACTGTAATGGAAGCAATGAGGAGAGAGACTGCAAAGACCAGAGCCCAGGGGATTTCTATAGTTCAGCAGAGGAAGCACAAGGAACGTTCAGCATGCAGGAAAAGGGCTGATGGCAAAACCTCTCTTTTATTTGGATGTGGTTAACTTTAGTAAACACCACACTGATCCTCAAGTATCTGGCAAGTTCTCAGAAGCAACCTACAGCACTGACTTCCCCCAGCCCCAAACTGAATTTGCTGTCTAGTGTGATACACTTCAGCATTGAACGAGACCAGGAGTATCCTGTGGGATGCAGGGTAAGGCCACATTGAGAGCAGACAGCTCATCCAGGCTCGGCTGGAGCAGCGTGTGGCCTTGGTGACACTCGCTCTCCTACGAGCAGACCTGTCCCGAGGCCATTCTGTCAGGACAGTCCAGACCAGGGCCGACCTCCCCTCTCAGCACAGGCCACCTTGGATGATGCTCAGGGCTAACAGGCTCATGAGCACCTCAGGTTCTTGGTCACACCACGTTTTGGCTTTCCCGATCCCCGAGTGGCTCCAGTACAGCAGGTGGGCTCTGTCCTGCACTCAGAAAATCCACAGCACCTTTTGAAAGACACAGAAGGATCCCTTGCCCAGTGGAGCACATGGCCATCCCAGGCACCAGGCCTGGTCCAGAGATGGCTGTAAAAGGCTTGGAGCTCCTGCAGAAGAGCCCGGCAGAGAATAAGGAGGGATGAACACTGGGCACAGGGCTGCTGTGCAAGAGGCTGGGCTGAGGGACAGATTGCAGCATCACATGGACAGCTACGGAACCAGGAAACTGAGTCAAGGAATGCCTCAAATTCCCACTTCCCTCATCTCTTTTAGGGTGAGGGGGCAGCCTGCCAGTTCTCCGGCCTGGTTGAGCTGGGGGCAGTTCACTGTGCCACTAACATCAGTCGAGATGACCCTTGAGGGATGAACGACCTTCATTGTAATGGTACTAGGGAGCAGTGTACAAAATCAGGGGCACAATCCCAAAAAAGCAGCATTCCAGAAGGCACCGAATGAGTTTCCCTCATGCAGCAATTAGCAATAACTCCTCCACAGCCCATGCCACGGAAAAAGCACTGACACTGCTCTGCCCACCAGGCTGGAGGGCCCAGCTTCTCCCTGCATACCCAGGGGAGCAGAGTATCTGCGGTCCCGGTGCCAGCCTGTTCCTGCCTCTCAGCTTCTGGTCCCAGTTTACTTTCTGCCTTTTACAACCCACAGCGAGAGTCAGGTCCCTTGTATTCCAAACTGCAGGCATGCAATCTAAAAAGCTTTGTCCCGTGGGGATGGCTGAGACATTAGGCTTGCACCACCGAGGAGCACTTACTCATACAACATCTTATTTCCACAGCAGTTGTGTTTCTAAAATTACAAAGGCATTTGTCAGGGCCGCACGGTTTTGCGGTAGCTTTTGTTCCCTTGATGCTCTCAGCAGGTAGGACAGAGCTCTCTGTACAGCTCTGCCCATTTCACTTGAAAGTCAGCAACAACACCACAACGCAGAGCTTTGCTTTAACAATGTGTTCTCGAGCCTGAGTCATAAACACTTCAAACCGCCCCCACAGCCTGCGGCTCGAGCCGGGCAGGCTCCGCGTGGGCGAGCGCACTCGCGAGGGTGAGCTGCACGTGTGAAATGCGCCTCTGCATGTGAGGAAGCAGCACCCTGGGACACTGATCTTACCTCTCTGCAGACCACTCTCCTCTCTGGGAGAGCTCCTTGGGTTGACCTGTGCAGCTCAGCATCTTCGTGACGCGCAGAAGCGTGACAGCAGACACGGCCGCATCCTGCACGGGGCAGGGAGGCAGAGCCTGGGTGAGGAAGATCCTGCCTTGCACATCAAGTAGCGTGCTGCAAATGCAGATTGGAGCTGGCTGGAGATTTGATAACTGAAGGTACAGCATCTGTGAGGCCCCAGGGGGAGCTGATGGAGGGGAAAGGACCTGCCCTGCAGGAGGAGTGTGGCCAGACCGTGCCCACAGAGGCAGGAGCCCTGTCAGGGCTCACAGTGCAGCACATGCTCGGGGCAGTAGTTCCCAGGCTTTCTGCAGTCAAGTGGAGAAATCTACTGCTCTTCAAAGGTCAAGCTGTGTCCAGATAAAGAGATCTCAGGGATGTGGAGAAGAAGTCCTTTGCCTGAGCTCCAGAGCACTACTGGAGCACACTGGAGCCAGCCTAGCACTCCTGCCTCAGCACCAGCAACCACCAGCTGCAAAGAACCAGCATGTGAAACCCAGAGCAGGCAGGCAGAGTGGCAGCAATAGGCAAGGAGAGGGCAGTAGGAACAGGCAGGTCCTTGCTGCAGGTCACTCCCCAACAAAAGCCCCTCTCTCGCAAACAAGACCTGGAACCCAGCTTGGTCTCCTTATTCACAGAATTAAAGAATGGTTTGGGTTGGAAGGGACCTTAAAGCTCATCTTGTTCCAACCCCCTGCCACAGGCAGGGACACCTTCCACTAGACGAGGTTGTTCCAAGCCCTGTCCGCCCTGGCCTTGGACACTTCCAGGGATGGGGCAGCCACAGCTTCTCTGGCAAACCTGTGCCAGAGACTCACCCCCCTCACAGGGAAGAATTTCTTCCAAATATCCCATCTGACTCTGCCCCCTGTCAGTGTGAAGCCGTTATCCCTTGTCCTGTCACTCCAGGCGCTTGTGCAAAGTCCCAGGAAAAGGTCAGTGAGCATGGGAAGCATGGATACATCCACGTGGATACGTGGATACATTTTTCCTTTATATTGGAATATCTGCAATTTCCAGCCTCCTTCAGCCTGTGAGCTCCCAAGAGATCTCCCACAGCAGTGCAGACCTCGTGCATTGTTTTAACCTGCTGACAATAAAGGTACGTTTCAGCTCCCTTTCACAGTCCTTTTGTAACCCAGAGCACCCACCAGTCTCGGCATCACAAACCAAAAATTACTCCTCGATGAAGAGCAGTGGGAGCCCAGTTCCTTGGTGCTGGCTGTGTGGGAGCAGCGGCGTTCCCAAGGCAGCCGTGCTCACAGCTCACAGCCAGCACTGCTGCAAGCACTGGGCAAAGCAAAGCGAAGGGAGAAATTGGCTTCAGAGGACAGAAGGCACTGGAAAAGGCTGGCAGGGAGGGATGGCACCACCGCTCTGCCCGCTAATCATCTGTTTGGCACATCTAATCCCATTGGGCAGCTCTTTAAAAGCGGATCCTGCCTCAGTCCCTGAGACTGGACTTCTCTGCAGCAGCCAAGGCAGAAGAACAGAGGTAAAATCCTCTCCCCGCTCCCAGTGGGAGCATTCAGTCTGTGTTAATGTCTCTGTACTACATCCTGTATCCAAGGGGAACTGAGCACCCTTCCTGCAAGGTTCATTACAGTGTGTCATCTTCAGCTCAGCCTTGCCTTGTCCAGTGGGGGTTAATCTAAACCACCTGAATTTCACAGGCGGAGTCAGAACTTGGTTAATAAAGCACAGTACAAGTGAGTAAGTGGCATCTCTCCTCACTGCTGTTTTACTGACATCCCAAATAACAAATATCACTCACGCTGGACCACAGCCAGTGCGGTGGGATCCAAATCCCCATCTCCCACCAGCATATCTTGGCATACATCTCTGTGAGAAAGCAACATACAAGAGGAAAGGGGAAACCCAAAAGGAAATATCAAATCCTGAGGGGTTTTTTTTCATAGGCCATTTTGTACCCACTCACCACACAATTACAGTTGGACAGACACAAGGTACTTTGGAAATTGTACTCAGCACTTAATCCTCTGGCTCTTTGGCACTCATTTACTCCCCAGGTGCACAGAGCTGCACTTGCTGCTCACAGACTAGAAAGCAAAGAGCTGACCAGCAGTTACCTCTCCAAGCAGCTGAGTAGCTCTCGTTCCCTGGCTAAGTCAGTGCACTATTATCCCCGACACAGGGAAGCTTTATTCCTGCCCTGCTCAGCTCCTCCCAAAGCCTCTGTCGTGCCCTCAGTGCCTCACAGGAGGCAGCGTCACCCGCTGGGGCTCGAAAGGATGTCGAATTGCTAGAGCAGCACGGGGAGCTCACAGCCTGCCCCTGCATGACAGCAGGGCTCAGATTGGTGCTGGAAAGGCAGATTTTGGTGGAAAGCACCAGTCCCAGTGTTAATCACTGCTGTACTCTGAGTGACTTGCTGCAAGCAGTGAGCTCTCCAGTAACACCATGTGCCAAGGTCTGAAACCTCACCAAGGGGCTGGAGTGAAAGGATGATGCCTCTTCCATCACTAACTGATCTTTTTCTATCAGTTGCTTGCAAATACATTTTGAAAGGAAAAGGAAATACTCATCCACACAGCAGCTACACCCCGTGTTCTGTTGCAGATACTCAGCAAAATGTTCAGAGAAACCAAAGCTCTGCAGCTTAAGAAACAAGGTCCTGTTGGAATTAGTCACTGCAAAGGAACTTCCCCAGAACCCTCTTCTCCACTGCAGAACCGTAAGATCTTCCCTGTGCAGTCAGCCCAGGGCCCAGGAATGTGTGATACCTCCCACCCAAGCCATGCTGGCTGAACAGGGCTTTCTCAGGGTGCTGTGACCTAGAGATGAGCTGCTTGGGTAAGGAAGCCCCACTGAAAACAAATAAAGTAAAACGCAGTCTAGAGCCAGCAAATGGGGATTTTCTTTTTGGCACAGAAGCAAGTGACAGCATTTGGATGTGTTCCACCAACAAGTCCTCCAAAGATTTACCTCTCTATGGCTCTAGGCATGGCCAGAGGCTTTTGGGTTCCCCTTAGCACAGCTGCCTTCTCTTGGTGGAACAGGAGCCAGGACTTAGCAGCCACCAAGAGGGATGAGGCAGGAAAGAAGCTGTTGCCACAGTAGGCCCCATAAGCCTTTAAAGAGTTAATTTAAGGAGGAGTCAGGAAATGTACCTGAGTAAATAAGAACATCTGGAATCTATTCAGGAACTCCCAGCACTGGGACTGACAGGCTTAGTACAGACAAGGCAGAACAGTAAATAAGATAAGCATTTAGGCATGTAGTAAAATATCACAAAATGATAAATTAGTAAATTGAGAGGTGCTTGACACTGGAGCTGTTCTACTGCCAAAGATGGGGGCCTGTGGCATCATTAGGATTGTACTGCTCTCTGTAGACCTGTGTAATTGGGAAACACGGGACTCATCTGGAAAAACTGCTCACAGGTAACTAGATAGGATTTCACCTCCCATTTCTGTGGAATCCTGCAGGATTCCGGCAGCCCCCTCACCCGGCCTGCACCTGCAGTGAGCTGCTCCCTTGGTTTGATGGGGTGTGTTTGTTTAGCTCTCCATCAATGCTGCCTTAGGAGCCCACTCAGCACTCTGGAACCCATGGAAGTCCCCAAGTGATCTGCAGTGACACACACCACCAGCTCCCAGGGCCATCGTGCCAGCCACGTGTGGTCATGGCGTGTGGCACAGCACGTGCACCACTTACCTGAGCGAGGAGGAGACTTGCAGCTGAACTCTCAGCAGACATCAAGTAACTTTAGTCTTTTTTCCTTCCTGAGGTAAAAGGAAACTGCCTAAAGCACACCATAAAGCTGCCAGGGCAGTGGTACCTCGTTCACAAGGATGAAGGTGAGGAGACCCAGCTGTGCAGGATTCAGTGATTGTGCCATGGCTGATTCTCCTCGGACCAGGCAGAGCAGCGATGTGTGCGTTCGTGTACCTGTGCCTGCAGGACAGGTACAGAAACACACAGCTCAGAGAAGTCTGCTCTCAGTCTCCCAGCATGAGAGGAGCTGTCAGGCTTTTCTTTCATGAGGCTGCAGCTGAAAAGCCAGGAAAGCACTCCTGGCAGCAGGCACAGCTGAGAAACATGGGCTCCAGCTCCCAGCCCTGCCTGGAGTGGCTGTCAGACACCCTGCCTTGGAGGATGCCATGTTCACCACACAAGCACCAATGGAAACCCACAACCTGGTAAGAAAGCAACTTCATTGCTTAATTAAATCTCTCATTTAAGAGTACCAGTCTCCATCTGGTTCACCAAGAAGGCCATTCAGAAGCAGTAAGGGGCTTGCCCTCACTTTCACAACCCAGCAATCCTTCACGCAGGTACCTCAAGCAGCAAACCCCCGCACAGACAGCAGCTCCTGCCTGAGGATTAACACAGGTATCACAGCTCCTCCTCTTGTGGTGCTGGGCTTTGAAGAACCCCCCAGCATCTTGTTTTACGTGACTGTGACACCAATCTCCTGAGCACATTTTCCAATCTAACTACAGAATCAGAAGAAACATCAATTCAAGGTCCTTTTTCTTGGTAACAAAGGATCTGTAAAGCAGTGCTGCTTTCAAAAGAAAACCTCTTGACTGAACTTCCAGAGAACATCCCAGGAGCAGACTGACATCCTTTTAATCACTCCTCTAAGTCAAGACACAGGGAGCTGAAGACCTGCCCAAGAAGCAGAAGGTCACTTTTTCCTTCTGGAAGGATGTAGGGTTTTCCAACAATGAGAAGCAAAGCGTAAATTAAATATAACTGATTATAACAAAAAGCAACATGACAAAACAAACAAAAAAATTAATAAATAAATTTTAAAAGTGCCTAAATTTCCAGTTATCCTCTAGTAGTGCTGTTGTGCCCACTGGGATTTCTTTCTCCATATCTTTTACGCTGCTTCCATTTATCTGCCAGCTGAGATAGTTGAGTTTGGAGCCAAAAGAAGCCAATCAAAACTTGCTGCTTCCTGCTGTTAATTTTGTTTTACCTGAACAGGCAGCTGAAGGTACAGCTACACCTAGAAATGGGTGTTCCTATACCAGGATCACTGAAAAACTGCGTGGCCCTGGGATAACAGAACCTCCTGAGGTAAGCAGAGCACTGAGCATGGAAGAAACACAGACCAGGAAACATCCCACAGCAAAAGCAGCATTACAGAGGGGGAGGCAAAGTTCCCAGGAAATGGTGTGAAATGCTATCAGAAAACACAGGAACTAAACCTTAGCAACGGGGACATGTGAAAGGAAAGAAGAGGAAACAACTGCATATGAAGGAAAAAAATCCCAGGAAGTCCTACAATTACCCAACTGAGGAAAACTTAAAATGCAGCATTTGAAGAAAACAGTTGGATACAGTGAAAGACATCAGCTCCAGACACAACAGCGCAGTCCTGAAACCGAGCTGTATCTTACCCAGAAATTGAAAAGAAGTTGAGTTTTCATGTGAGATGTGGAGCACTGCCTTAACACTGGGATGTGAAAGGCCAGGAAGACAGGCATGACCTCCTTGTGGGAGAATGATCAATGTGAAAAAAGAAAATTTTGCATGGAAACACTTCTCAGGAAAAGAAGGAGAAAAAAGACTTTTTTGTGAGCATAAATATCAGTTTTAGAAAAGCCCAATCTGGGCCTATGACTTTGTTAGAACAGAGAAATGGAATGACAAAGGCAAGAGATTTTACTAGAGAGAGTCAAACTCACTGATCATCAAAAACTACAGGAGTGTCAGAAATAAGGATTTGTCTGCTGCAGGGGCGCACCATCAAATAGAATCATGGAATCAAGGAGAGGTTTGGGTTGGAAGGGATGTTAAAGCTCATCTTGTGCCAAGCCCCTGCCACAGGCAGGGACAGTTTTCACTAGATCAGGTTGCTCCAAGCCCTGTCCAGCCTGACCTTGAACGCTTCCAGGGATGGGACTGTGCAAGTGACAAGGTGATTTTCTTTACAAAATTATGGTGTCTCTTTCCTTCACTCTTTTTTTCCTGTTCTGGTGTATTACACCTTTTCATTAATTAGCTTATCATTTTTGCTTTATAGCTTATTTTGTTTTATAGCGAAACACTTCACCAGGTCACAGAAGGAGATAGTTTAATATAGGAGATTGCACATATGTCACTTTCAGTTGGTTCCACAGGCTCTTTTGTCAGCTTTGGAAGAAGACAGATCTACCTTGGTCACTGATCCCACCTCAGCACTCCATGGGGCAGTGGGGCAGAGCTGACCAGCTCACCAGGAGATAAGCACTGCTCATTACTTACAAAAACCAAGGAGAGAATCAGAGGCAGGAGGCGCTGGCAGCGGTGTCCCAGAGGTGCTCACGGACACACCGGAGCACAAGGTGCAGCTCCCAGCAGGAGTCGGCAGAGCTCCTCCAAGAAGCCTCCAAGGCAGAGCGGCTTTTCTGCAGCACTGCCACCCTCCGGCTCCAGGGAAAATTCCCTCTTTCTGGCAGAGTAAAGTCCCTGAGCCCCTGGGTTTATCCCCTTTCCCTCCCAGCGGCAAGGAGAGAACTGGCAGCACAGCTGGATATGAAAGTCCCCATCGGTGAGCAGAATCTGCACAGCAAAACCTTTGGATCAGCAGCTGGAGGAGTCACTGTCTGGCTGCCAACACTCATTGAACTTGGGGGCACCAACGTGGCCAGTCCATGCAAGGACCATGGACAACAACTGGGCACCACCTCAGTGCTCTGATGCCCCTGGCTAACAAAGGCAGAAGCAGGAGACAAGTAACTTGCACCCTTTCTGTTAGATAAACTTTCTTTCTGGGTCTAGGGGCGTATCCTGTCCAGCACTCTGGAAGATGTTGTCCCAAGTCCCCAAAATGGCCCATGTGAAGATCAGGATGCAAGAACTCCACAAGGCAGTTGTGACTCTATTTAGCTCCGAGGGAAATTCCCTTTCTCAATTCTCTCTGCACTGGTTCACGCAGGTTACTCACTGGTCATAACATACACCAACAAGTGATGCACAGGCAGGTGAACCCCAAGCTCTCCTGTCACAAAAAAAAATCTTTAAAAATGCTGCTGAGAGGTTGAACCTCATTTAGCAGAAGACAGCTCAGCACAGGAAGTCTGCTCGCAGAGCAACCCAAAGAGGAGACACCCTCATGAACACGGTCCAAAATCCGAGACCAGATGGCAGCTGTTACTAGAAAGGGTCAAACACTGTTTTCCTGTTCGCGGGCTTTTAATGGCAATTTTCACAATAATTTACAAATTGGTTGTTACGCACACTCTATATCCGTTTAGTAATGAAAAATGTGAGTTAGTTCAGCTCTCAGTTGAGAAACTGCTCTAAAAATGCCCTTGCTGAGGGCTCTCTGCTCCCGCTGGTTTGTGTTCTACAGGCAGCCAAGCGAGTTCCTCACGCTGAACCTGCCCAACCTGCCGGCCCTCCCCAGCCTGCTCCCGAGCTCCCTCTGCTCGCACCAAGGGGAGGACCTGGAAGTTTCCGAGCACTCAGGGGGGTGGAGTGACGGCGCAGCGGCCGCAGGGTTCAGGTGTGCCGAAGGCAGGATGGGGAGGGAGCACTCCAGCCCTCGGCAGGGCAGCAGCGCAGCCTTTCCCAAGGACCCCGCTCCCAGAAAGCCGGTGGCTGCAGCCCACGACTCAGCACAGCTCTGGGCTCTGCTCGGAAGCCCTGAACAAAGACAGAAACAGCTGAGGGGCAGTGCAAAGTGCCGTGGCACAATATTCCATGGCAGCTATGCCAGTGCTACCAGTGCCTCGTGTCTGGGTGTAAGGAATTCACCCACAGGATTCTGTTCAAAGGAGGGAAAGAGATGAAGACCTGAGCCCAAAACACAAACAGAACAGACCAACGCTGGAGAATTCCAGGAGTTCAGCTATGTTAGTCCTCAGCAGAGGAGAAGAAATACATCAAAGGGTACTACAGCCTTGAGTTTTTCTACCCAAGCTGTTGCAATCATCTCAATTCACCTCTTAGGACATAACTTGCTTTCCAGTAAGACAGACTCTGTTTGCCTTTTACTTCCAGTCACTTCAAGCTGATTCAGCTTTGTGCCTTCTTGGGAAGAAGTCAGCAGCAGGGTTTTTCTCAGAGAAATGCAATACAGCAATTTAAACCTGCAGTCAGTCTGGCCTGTTGGGAAAAGCGAAGGCAGAGCAGGTGGGGACTGCAATGAGTGCCCCAAGAGTTCTGCTGAGGGAAGGAAAGTCAGGGATTTCTCTCCAGAAAAGCATGGGAAGTGTTAAACCTTGCACCTCACACATGTCAAGAGTTTTCCCCACACTGAGCTCTTTCACAAAGACTTCCCCCACAATGCTTTTACAGGAGTGTAACCATTATCCTGACAATCAGATCACCCATTCTCAGATAGTTTATATTTAATGTGTGAAAAAAAAGGGAGTACTTTGCAGCAGTCCCTGGAGGGAAGAGAAAGAATTGTGGTGAGCAGTCCACTGACAGAAACTGCTCCCTGGAGTTCCCTTCCCCCATGCCTTCCTTCCCTCTCCGAGTGCAGTAACTCAATCCACAAGGTAACTGAACTCTCCTGGGGGAATCTGGGGCACAACAGGCTGCAGCTCCTTTCCAAACGAATTCATTTCGTTTATTTATTTTAAAGTCCACTGATCATCATCATCATCACAAAAAAACCCCGTGGGAAATGCAACTAAAGAGAAAAAAAGTCCAACCAAGACCTAAGAACCCAGAGCTACGAGCAGATGTGGGCCTGTGTGGCACGGCGCCGGCGCACGCGCGGGAGGAGACGACCCCGTGCGCCGCGGTTGTGTGGCCAGAGCTGGGGTCCTTTATGTCAACCGCTGAACGATGACAGCGTTGAGCAAGTTGGCTTCCTTCAGGGTCTGGTTCTCATCAGTCAGCTCTTTATTGGGGAAGGTGGTCATGAGGACGAAACTGGTGGCAGCCATCGCTGGCCGAGCATCTACTATGAAGAGCCGGATGTCACGGATCCTGTCCAAAGGGATCAAACACACAGGGCGATGCTGTTATTGCACAGCCCGGACAAACGACTGCTCTCCCCAGAGCGTGCAGCCCTGCAGTGCTGCATTTGTACTCCAGCTCCCACCACAGGCCACACCGGGCTGATTCAACCTGCTCCCATTTAGTGAAATAGCAGCAGCTGCTTTCTGGGCTACGGACTCAGCTCAGTGTTCTCTGTCTGTGTTGTCTCTGTTTCGGTCGTCAAACTGAAAGCCTCCGAACCCTTTGCGATGAACAATTAACAAACTGACACTTGCTAAGCTCGTCACACACAGCAGAACCCAGAGGATTTCAGCTCCTGTGAGCAGCCACACAGTGACACAGGATCCATTTCCTGAACTCAATCACAGACAGAGGTTTTTGTAACTTTTTGCCCCGAGCTCGACTCTTATAGAAGCTGGAGGAATGAGTATAAATTGTGAAATCAGGAAAGTGAGAAGGATTTCAAGAGAGCAGTCGAATGAAGCAGTGGCACATCTAAGCCAACTTTGCTCGTTGAAAGAAACGAAATTGTGTAAGAGCATCCCTTGGTGCTCCATTCAGCACAGGGAATAGCCCCACAGAAAGGTCTAAATTGAGTTAGAATAACTGAACCACATTCCTAATTATCTGCCAGTTTCCAAAGCCTTTAGAAGAGATTCAGTTTTCTATAAGAGACATCAAGGAAAGTTCTGCTGGTAACACGCTTCAAGGTGTCAGATCACTGGTTGTAATCTATCCCAATTTGGAAAGCCAATCCTACCCAACAGTCAGCAACTGCCTCAAAACCACTACAACAGTTTCATTCCTTTTCACCTGTACAGAAGGATCCTCAGAGCTTCCTGTGGCCGGCTATCCAGGATTTTAACACCTGCTCCACCTGTGCCCTATCTTGCAGTGCCATTGAGGCCTTGTCTGTGTTCCCTCTTGCACTCGTACCTGTGACTGTGGTTGAACTTCTGGACCAGGCGCCCGCCATCAGCGAGCCGGATCTGGATGTTGGTGACGGGCTCCGATTCATCGATCACGATGGCAGAACTGGCTTTGGCTTCGTTCTCTGCCTGCTGGGCTGGCGAGCTGGTGCCCATCACCTGGGGCGCGGTGCTGCCAACAGGAAGACACAAGATGAGCTGTTAGAAACCAAACTCACCTGGCTGCAGGGTACCAGGATCAGGCAGCGAGCTCACCACCTGCCAGGCCCAGCTACCAGGGTTCCTCCACAGGAGACACCAAACAAGCTGGAAGTGAGAATTTTTGAGTCAGCCAGTTAGCAGGAGCTTGTCTAGAAGTTCACCTCTACCATCCCCTTTGGTACCACAGGTCCTCACACCCACAAGGTAACAGGGGAAAGTGTGACTTGGAAACACTGCTCCTACGCAACATACCATGGAGGTTCCAAAACAGGGATCTGCCTCCTGCCAGGGGGAGGCTGGGCCACCTCACAGTACACGTCAGTGAGCCTCGTTTCCTTAGAGGAACACCTCCCATCCCACAGGCACCCAGTGCCTTTCTTTCAGAAGGATGAATCAGAAGGCTCCACCTCGCAAGGCTCGAGTGACTCTTTCATATTACATGTAGTAAACCAGTGTCACAATCTTCTCACCTGCCCAGCTTTTGTCCTTCTCCAGTAAAAGCTTTGAAGACACTTTTAGGTTTCACATAATCTTCATCACGGTGATCTTCCATGTCCAGGTTTACCTGTCCACCCCGTGCTAACCTGCGCAGCTCAGCCGGCACTTCCCTGCAAAGAGAGTGTCCTAAGGCAGCTGCCTGAAGCAGCAAGGCAGGAATGGGTGGACAAAAAGCCCAAGACCTCTGGAATTTCAGGAATCACAGAGAGCCTTTGCTTAACTGACAGGGCAAATGCACACCTCCCCACTGACGACACAAATTAAAGGTTATTTCTCCCTGGCCCTCACCTGCAGTGACACAATGCATCAGAAATTCTCAACCCAAATACAAACGTGTTTGTTTATTTCAAACTCTCAAGGCCCCACATAAACTAAACCCACTCCCTGTTTACCTGAACCAAGTGTTCCGTATTAAGAATAACTAATTTCTTGCAAGAAATCTCGGGTGAAACGTGCCATGGATTCAGAGGCCTGGATTCCACAAACACTCGTGTTTCAGAAAACAGCTGTTGCTTTTCTCCCCTCTCACTACATACCCTCTGCGGATATCATCGAGGAACTGGGCATTGGACGGATCCTGGTAGCTCCTCAGCTCTCCACTATCCAGACTAAATCCACTCTTCCAGAGCTTCAGTACAACGTGCACCTGCAGCCCCAAAAGAACAATCATCCTCACTGAGCATCCTGGTGGATAACAAAAACCGATGCAAAGTGTAAAGTTCCAGATGGGCAGAAGAGCTTCGAGGTGCAGAAAATATTCCAGCCAGGTTTCTCTGGGCTAAGGGAAAAACCCAAAGCACTGGCTTTTATGTAATGGTCAAGTGTCAATTCCTAGAAGGTGGCACCACAGTACCCTTTTGGATAAATATGGCTGAAGAGCCAGGAATGTGCTGGGTGAGGAGCCTAAACCAGGCTCCCACCACGGCCATGACCTTGTTTGGTCACAAACCAAGCACGAGGGAATCTTGCACTGATGCTGTCAGCTCCAATCTGTGGATATATATTGGATATATGTAACAACGGATAAAGAAGAGTTAATTTCCCAATGCTCTTTGCACACTATTTTTCCCAATCTGCACTTCTAAGAAAGACTCAGATTCTTAACTAAAAGATCACCAGAAAACTGCTTAGCCAAGACCCAATCATCTATTATTTTCTATTCAGAAATCCCACAGGAAGCAGGATTTACCACATTTCTGTCCTTATGAATGTCTATCAAGCTTTGTAACTCTCGGGGCTGGCAAGCTCAGTAGCTGGAGCACAGAAATCCCTGGGGTGACAGCTACAAACCTAAGCAGAGATACTCACATCCTGAGAAGAGTTCTGTCTCCTCTCTCCTGCCACGTAAGCCGACTCCTCCTCCGGAGTAGCCCCAAGGCGATACCCTCCCCCTGCAAAAGGCTGTGAGAGAGAGGCAGGCACAGGGTTACAGAACCACACAGACCCAAGAGAGCTGCTTCCCTGTCCCCAGCACCCCTGTGGGTGAACAAGGGCTTCATGGCATCAGCAACATCTGCCCTGCAGGCAGTGACAGCTTCAGCAAGTTAATGTGTGGCACAACAGAGTGGCTTTTCTTGCCGCTGTGACACACAAAATGGAGCTGCACTAAGAGAGGAGCCCAGACTTAGCTGCTGAGATAATCCCAGGACTCCTCAGTACCAAACAGCTGGCATGGTGGAGCCTTAACTGAAACGGAGAACAGAAGGAAGAACTCATCCCTCCTCACCTTTGGCTTGCTCGTCTCGCCACCGCTCTTGGCCGTCCGATCGACCGCCACCGCGCCGTGTTCCTTGGCTCCCTTGAACAGATCCTCCACCAGCTCGTTGGGGCTCTTCTTCCTCGGAGGACCCACAATCTGCTGGCCACTTCTCTCCGAGCCACCGGCATAAAACCTGACAGAAAGCACCCGGCTCCTGGTCAGCCCTGCCTGCTGCCTCTGCAGGACCCAGGGGTGGGACCAGGGCTCACTTGTTCGTGCTTGTGCAGCTCAGTGAAACCCCTTGGATCTACAATCACAGGCTACCACCAGTGTGTCTCCCACTGCAGCCACATGCAAGCTCCTGTACTGCAGAGACTTTCTTTTTATGTCAGTTGCTGTCAATTACCCGTGGATCAGTAGCAATGAAGTGATAACAACGCTAAGACCTGGGAAGAGGAACAGCCCAGAGGGACAACCCCAGTTTTAAACACCGGTACCAGCTCGATTACCCAGCTGAGCAAGGCTTCCAGCAAATCTCTGACCTGTCAGAGAAACATCCAGCTGGAATTCTGAGGGAAGGCACACGTTCATGCCACACAAAGGACGGATCTCAACTGGAAGCAATGGATGCACAGTCAGTGAAGTGCAATTAAGCACTTCTGGAAGATTGGGTTTATTAGCTTCCAGATGGCTTGTAACACACAGAGTGAGCTCCCAGCTGCCTGCAGACCACGGCCCATCCAGGCTGAGCCACCCCTTCAGATACATCAGTTCCATTCCATTTACCTTGCCTGTCAACCTTAAGGGTATTTAACTACTTAGAGCTGACATTGTAGGACACTCTCCTACTGATACTCCACGTTCCCCCTGGAAAGGGGCTCTACATTTTTATTTCTGCCTCCACACTCCATGACTTTACCCTTAAGCAACACTTAAAAAAAAAGAACCCAAAACCAAAACCCTGACCAAAATAAACCCCCAAAACCCCCAGCAGTAAGAAAACCAATCCCTGCATAATTCCCACATTTCCGTTCCCTACGGACACAAATGAGGATCTGGGCTGTTTTCTATTCTTACCCCAAGGCTTCCACATCCCACTTTAGGCTGTCAGTGCTGAGAGCTAGTGCTTGCACAGCTGAGCACGTGCTTGTGCACAGGCTTTGCACTGACAAAGCTGCCCCGTCAAACCTCAGATGTTTCATTACAGGAACTTCATATCATTTCTTTCAAAAAAGCTGTACACAAGCAGCAAGTCCTCCCAAAAGGAAAGGGACAAACACCCAGCCTCTGAACCTTCAGCTGCAAACTTACCGCTGTCCCTCCTCCTCTTCATCATCATCCTCCTGCGCATGCACAAGGTCTCTGAACGAGGTTACTCGATGGTCACTGCAAAAATCCAGCAAGAAGGATATCAGCCTCGAGACACATTCCCAGCTGGAACATTCCAAACTGCAAGGTGGGCTCTGTTCACCAACATCTGACCCGACAGATACAGCCAGTACCTCCTCTTTAGAACTGGGCAGCATTCCCTCACTTCTAAGGGATTTGGTAAGGTAAAATTCACTTTTTTTGTTTTGCAAAATGCTCGGCTTGATCAGCTCAGGAGTCACACAAAATGAGAAAATATTCTTCCTGCAGAGATATGATCTGCTCAAATGAAAGGTCACCAACAGACTGTTTTTAATGTCAAAAGATAAATCAAGCTTTTCCTGAGCAATGAGGCAAGTTTTCCTAGCTGATCTCTGGCTTACTTGTGCTATAACACCCATGCTTGTGATGTACAAACACTCAGGTTTTCACAATTTCTAGAGAGCCACACAAGGTGAAGCAAACCTAAACACAGAGCTACTTCTCCTGAAAATTAACACAATCAGCGCTTTAGAGAGTTTATGTTTTGTCAGGTTTCCAGCATGGAGCTGAAGCTCCCTCCTCACCTGGCTCCAGTGCCTCTGGATATGGAGCTGGGTGTGGGCTGGGGAAGGGTCAGGATGTCCTCATCACCCCCGTCCTCATAGAAACTGGCGAGTGCAATCTGGAAAGGAAAACCACCAGAGCTCCTCAGGAAAAACACGCACAAACAACCCAGCTGAAGCATCTGTCACGTTGGACCTCCTAAGGCACCTCACACTAAAGACACTTCATGTCATTTCCCCTGTTGCAGGTGCTGGCAAAGACAAGGCCTCAGGAGGTTGTGCTATTTGGCTGTGTCATGGCAAGACACTCACTGCTGCAGGGATGTCACCCTCCCTGTCAGGGAATGTCAGGGCCCTTCTTCTGCAGCACTTATACAGGGGTTATGCCAAAAAGACTGTTCTGAAACAGCAGCTTTTGTGCCATCCACGAGCAGACTCGGAGTTTAACACAACCGGGTCAACACAGAGGAGGAGCAGGGACAGGAGCAGGTCAGAATGGCGGTTGACTCCCCCTCTGTTTGTTTGCTGACAGCGCCAAAAGCACAGCACTGACAACCTGACCAGCATTCCAGGAAAACCTACACAACCCGGCAAAACCCAGACCCACCGTCCCTCAGCTCGCGCTAGAAAGTGAACGACAGAACGAGGAGGGGCCTCAGTCCCAGCCAGCCCACGGCCCCGCCGCAAGGGCTGAGCCCGGCGGCGGACGGGGACGAGGCCTGAGCCTGCGGGACACCGACCTCCGGCCCAGCGCTGCCCCCCGNCGCCCGCGCGCTGCCCCCCGCGTGCCCCCCGCCCTCCTGCGCCGCGCCCCCGCCGATTCCCGCGCCGGGCCGGGGAAGGCGGAGGGCAGCGGCGGAGATACCTGGAGGTCCCAGCCGGCGGACTCCAGGAAGAACCGCGCTCGCTCCTCCTCGGCGCCGGTCACGGCCACGAACTCCCTCAGCGCCTCCTCCCTGTCCGCCATCTTGCCGCGGTGCAGCGCCCAAACCCCGCCGGGCCGCCCCGCACCGCCCCCGCGTGCGCCGCCAAACGCGCCCGGCCGGAAACACCCGGGGCGGCGCGCGGCCCCCGG
>VZRV01001561.1:923469-939237 GCA_013398115.1 Falcunculus frontatus | reverse complement strand
CTCCGCGTGCCACTGGTCATTAACGCGAGTGGATGGCAAAGATAAACACCGGGGGGCGGGGGGGGCGGAGGGTGGTCCTTTCCCGACCACCGTTTGGTGTCAAACCGTCCCCGGAGGTGTAGAGCATCCCCAGCACCGGGGATAGGCAGAGCCGAGTCCAGCCCCGCCGAGCTGCTGCCGAACGTATCAGGGGGTTTGGGCAGGAGAGGTTTGGGAACTGAAGGGGTTTTGGGGGGCAGGAGGGGTTTTGGGACAAGGAGGGGTTGGGAGACTGTGCTGGTCTACAGGGCTGCACATCCCTGCCCAGAACACTGGCTCCTGGCAGGCTCCTGGCTGTGAACCCCAATTCCTCATAGAGCCCCTGTGATCCTGGCTGGTGTGGAACAGAGCCAGCGTGTTAATGTTCAACAGCACTCAGGAGTTTTTCCTGCCAGGAGTTCCCCTTGGCTCCCTCTGCACCTCTCTGGCCTCCAGGCAGCTGCAGCACCTCCTGCAAATGACAGAACAGGATGCGGATTTATCAAATCATAGAATCGCAGAACTGGTTGCAAAAGCCCTCTGAGATCCTCGTGTTCAACCATTAACCCAGCACTGCCAAGGCCACCACTGAACCACGTCCCCAAGTGCCACATCTGCCACATGTCATTTAAATCCCTCCAGGGGTGGTGACTCCACCACTGCCCTGGGCAGCCTGCTCCTTTTTGAGATTTGTCCCTTGTTCATTTTGAACGGGGGTTCCTCCCTCCTGGTGCCTGCACGTTGTCTCTGCCACATCCCAGGATATCTCTGAGCAGCAAATTGGGGGATACTGGGGGTGCTCTGCCCGTGAGGCAGCCCTTGCCTCGCCTCATAGCTCATCCCTGAACCCTCCTGTCTCTGTGCCCAGGTGTGGGTGCCCAGGTGGTTCAGGGCTTCGGGCTGCAGCAGCCCCAGGACAAGGTGTCAGTGGCAGTGGGGGAGATGCTCACCCTGAGGTGCACCACGTCCGGACTCGCTGACCCTGGTCCTGTGAAGTGGCTGAAGGGCTGGGGCAGTGGGAACAAGACCGTCTATGACCAGAGAGGGGACTCCTTACCCCATGTGACGAGAGCAGTGGTTGGGTCCGACACAGACTTCACCATCCACATCAGGAACATTCAGCCTGAGGACATGGGCACCTACTACTGCGTGAAGTTTGTCAAGACACTCACTGGTGCAGAGGAGGTGTCTCAGCGTGGAAATGGCACAGAGGTGTCTGTGCTAGGTGAGTGCTGCCCAGCGGGATGCTGCTCCCAGGGACCCCATCCCACAGCCCCCACCCTGCCCACAGTGAGGTCCTGCTCTGCCCCACACCCATCACCCTCTGCTCTGCCTCTGTCTCCACAGAGACAGCCCTGGTTCCTGGCATGGTGGCTGCAGCTGTGGTGCTCTGCTTCCTCCTCCTCCTCTTTGGCCTCTTCGTTGCCCTTTGCATGTACAGGAGGAAGCGCCAAGGTGGAGCGGGCAGCCCGTGCCTGGCCAGGGCAGTGGCTGGGGGCAGCTTCTCGTCTGTCCCTCTGCAGTGCTGTGCAGGGACCCCCGGCACCCCCAGGTTTGTACTCAGCACCTCTTCCTTCTGCACCCTTAAATGAGCCAACTGTCTTATCCACCAGCTTTATCTTGGCTTCCTTTCCTGTCTGGAGCAGTAATTTGCCCCAGAAAAGGTCCTTTACTCTCAGGTTCACTGTTATGTTGCTTCTCTCTGCATTTCACGGAAGCACATGGCAGGGAGCTCCCTGCAGCACCTCACCGTGTGTCTGAGCCCAGCCCAGATGTGCAGACAGCACTTTGTCACTATTTTCTGCCTTCAACAGGGGCATCCTGCTGAAATTCAGGAGGGGAATTGAGGGCTGTGCTGGGTGGGGAGGGGACCCAGCTTCCTTTAGTTTTAATGGCCATCCTTATCCTTCCCCCCACAGTGAAGTCCTGGATGCAGAGAGCTCCCACCTGCCCAGCCAGGTAAGAGAGAGCTGTGAGTATGAGGGAGCACATCCCATGCTGATGCCCCAGCTTGCAGGAGCTCTGCAAGATTCTGGGGCCGGGGGGGACATCGGGTGGGCAGCAGCTGCCTGCATGGGGTCCCTGCACACTGCATGGGACCACCTCTGCAGCTGTGGCATCACCAGCCTGGCTTGAACCTGGTTCTTAGGGTTGCCCTGTGCAGGGCCAGGAGGCGGTCTCGGTGATCCTTGTGGGTGACTTCCAGCTCAGGACATTCTATAGTTTAGAGTTATTTTTGCGAGCTTCTCCTTGCAGCAGCATTTCCCATTTGTGTGCACTTTTGCAGCAGAGCAGCAGGGAGGAGAACGACATCCACTACGCCGACCTGCAGCCCCTGCCCCCGGCCTCGAGGCACGGCAGGAGCTCGGGCACAGCCCCCACCGAGTACGCCAGCCTCAAGGTAGCTGCCAAGTGACGCGTGGCACTGCTGCCTGCACGGCCAGGCCATGCTGGGGAGGAAGCAGGGACGTTTCTGCAGGGCACAATAAAGAAGAAGTGGAGCTGTTTGCATGGCACACCCCGGTCGCAGCTCAGCTCACCATGCTCCCAGCTCAGGGGAGCTCTCCCAGGACCTGGAAGCCATCTCGATCACAGGATCAGACGACGAGGCCCAGCACCTCTACCCTGTGCAGGCTGTTTGGTGCTGATGACACCAGGAGGACCTCACACACGCCTGTGTCCACTAGCATGGGCCTCCACTGGCCCTTTCCCAGCTCACAGGTCCCTAATTTGTGTTGTCTTGTCACCACCCTCATTAAAGCCAGCAAAGAGCTGTGCTGTCCAGTCCTGCTGTGCTCAGAGCAAGAGCAGTAGTGCCAGTCCCGCAGGGTCCTGGGGGGATGTGTGCCCCCCGCAGCCCCCCACGCTACTGCTGAGCCCCCCTGGGCAGCTCCCCCAGCCAGGGAGCCTGCCCAGTCCCGTGAAACCTGTGTCTCCTGGCAAGGCAGGGGGAATCTCTCAGGAACAGCCCCTGGTGCTGCTGCTCTAGGCTGAGGCCCAGCCCTCGCCCACCTTTCCCTGCCCTCCTCAAGGGGCTCATGGTGCTGTTTACACCAGGGCAGCTGGTACCAGCCGGCCCTTCTGCCCCTTCCCACGGTCAGTGCACATCTCCAGCTCCAGTCCCAGCCAGTCTGTGCACATCTGCTCCGTGCACATCTTCTGCTCCTGCACATCTGCTCCGTGCACAACCGCTGCTCGATGCACATCTGTCCCATGCACATTCCCTGCTTCGTGCCCACGTGTTCGGTGCCCACCTCCAAGGGAAGCGGGCCAGTGGCAGGAAACCAGAAGGCAGAGGTGGCATTGGCAGGAAGCTGTGGATCATGTTCCACACTGGGCAGTGCTGCAGCCCCCAGCAACACCCGGTCACCGCATACAGCCCCCAACCACCCATCTCCCCAGCCGTAGCAGCTGAGCTCCCACCACGTGTGGCCCCAGCAGCCCCCTTGGCAGGAGGAACTGAGGCCAAAACAGGCGTTCCAGGCAGAGGAACCTGCTGCAGTGCCATTGCCTGTGACCTTGAAAGCTGATACTGTCGCCAGTTTTCAGCTTTATCTACTTTTTTCTGTGAAATGGGAAAAGGGAAGTGAAACAAGACAGTGTGACCCAGTGGGGCTGGCAGGGAGATCCTTGAGGGGACAGAATTGTCACAGAGGGGAGAAAAGCCACTACAGAAATTCATTTGCACGACTGAATGAGTCCCCTGCTCTGGAGATGTAAAGTGGGGACAGTTTGGGGTCAGTTCTTTCTCAGGGACAGCTTGAGGACACTCAGCACCCTGTGGACAGGAGGTGGTGGTCAGTTTGCCAGGTCAGAGGTCCAGCACCTGGTCTCAGCCTGGCTCCCTCAGTGGGGGGCTGTGGGGTGGGGGAGCTGAGATGAAGCCTGTCCCAGCATCGCTTCCTGAGTGGAGCCATGACCGTGCCATGGATCACTTCCCAGCTGAGGCAGTGGCTGCTCCGAGCAGGACATGGATTGCCCGGGCTCTGCGCAGGGACAACACCAAAACTGGAGAAAATCTCACAGCAAGGCTGTGAACATGAGTATGTAAAATACGTGGGTGAGACTGAAACCGGGGATAGACCTTAAGGACCAGGGGAAATGAAATTCAAGGGGATTTAGGGCTTTTTAAGCATTGGGCTGAATCAGAAGGGGGGAAATCCAGTTTGATAGGAGCATATGCAAAGCAGGGAGTGAGCAGAGCCCCAGCAGAGTGTTCTGCACCTAGGAAAGAGCCCAGGTCTGCGGCTTACTGCCCAGGGGAGGGATTTGGTGGTTATTAAAGGAAAATCCTTTAAGCCACCAGCCCGGGGTGTGCCGGCAGTGAAAGCACAAACAAGCGCCTGGGCACGGACACAAGGTAGGAGCGTGCTGGGGAGCAGAGCCCTGCTCGGGGGGCAGAGCCTTGCTCAGGGGGCAGCACCAGGCAGTGCTGGGGTCATGGATTCACTGCTCATCCGTGTTGTTTTTCTGGTGCTGCTGGCTGTCACATCCCATAAGTGACCCTCTCGGTGGGTGCATGTGGGAGGTCGGGAGCTGCCATGGCTTGGGGGGCACAGGGCAGTGCTGAGGTTGGAGCTGGCACCCACCAGGCTCCTCCTGCAACAGCTGGGGACTTCAGTGAGGAGCAGAGGTGGTGCCTGGATGGGTGCTGGGAGTGTTGGTGTCCCGGGGGGAGAGGACACCCTGGCTCAAAGCAGGTTTTGGGCTGTGCATGGACACTGCGGGGTGCTGCCGTGCCAGGTTTAGCTGGGCTGTTCCTCAGCATGGTGTGTGAGCCTGGTGCCAGGAGCTCAGGTAATGGCAAAGCCAAGGAAAAGGGCTGGGGAGGCTGATCTGGGCTGCACTGTGATGGGTTTCTGGGCAGCCGGGGGATGCTCAGGGGCTGCTTTGGCATCTGATCTGCTCCTGATACCGGGAGGTGGGAAATGTCTCCTGGAGGTGCCAGGGCAAGCAGGCTGGCAGGGCCTACCGGGCAGTGGTGTGTGCCGTGGTGTGTGCCATGGTCTGTTCCGTGCTGTGCCAGGGAGCCAGAGTGGGCAGCATGGGCTGTGCCAGGAGCCAAGGGGGAGCATGAGCCTCCAGCAGTAAACACAGAGTAACAGAGAGCAATTAGCCTGGAGAGCGGCTGATGGAAGGGACTGGTCCCGGCAGCGAGGAGAGGGGAGCAATGATTTCGTTAACGCTGAGGAAGAGCATGGCCTCAGGTAGTGCCTGCGCTGGCTGAAACAGGGGGATGCAGGTGTCTCCTTCATGTCCTGGGGGACAGGAGAGAGCTGGCTGCACTTGTGGGGAGTGGGACAATGCTGAGCTGTGCTGGAGCCAGGGCTGGGCAAGGAGAAAAGGGGAGAGACAGGAATAAATGCCTTGTGCCCTGTCCTGGGGTGCTCCGGCTCAGTGATGAGAAGCAAAGACATTCCACAGTGGCAGTGTCTGTCACTGGGGTGGGTGCCCAGGGGATATTGCATCTCCAGGAGCAGTCATCGCTCCAACTGGTCTCCTCCAGTGTCTGACAGGACAGCAGCTCCAGCCAAGGGCCTGGTTTGTGGCTGTCTCTGTCCAAGACGCCCTTTTGCCCCTGCTCTGTCCCCATCCCTGCCCCCATCCCTGGCCTAGCTACCACGAGACCGTGGTGATCACAAGTCCATCCCCAGGGAGAGACAGGCCAGTCCCTTTGCACATCAGCATCACCCAAACAGCCACAGGTCTAAGAGCATCCGATGCCACAGGGACCCCACAGGGACCCCACGATGCCACAGGCATCCAGTGGTGGCACGGGGACCCTGTGATGCCATAGGGACCCCATGGTACCAAGGGGACCAGGCAATGCTATGGGGACATTATGCCAGGATGCCAGCAGGGAGCAGCAGGAGAAGCTGGAGGAGCAGCTGGGTGCTTTGAGGGGGTTGGAGGGAATGAGAGGGTCTCAGAGACACTTTGATTGTCCCTCAAAAATGCTTCTTGGGTCTTGCTTGTGCCTGCTGGCTGCCCTGGGCTGGGCTCCTGGCAGACGGGAGAACCTGAGGAAGAAGTCCTGGGATGCTGCACGGTTGGAACCTGCTCCCTCCAATTCCAAACCTGTGAGCTCACCCCTTTGCAGCTCCCTGTTTCTCAGGCTTTTCCTCGGGAACTAACAAAGCCAGAGTAAAACGGTGACATGCTTTACACTGGTCCTGATTTATTTCACGTCTTACTATTGAATCTTATTCCCTGGTTTCACGGTTGTTGTGGATTTTCACCAAAGGGGATAAACAGGTCTGGGGCTTGGGGTTGTCATAGGAACTGTTTCTGTGCCATAGCCTCACTGCCAGCCTTGTCCTCTCCTGGGTTCCCGATAGAGTGAGGGCTCTTGCCAGCACAGCAGGGGTATCTCCAGCCCCCCAGTCACAGCCACAGTGACAGCCGGGGTACAGGGGCAGCCATCCCATGACACTGGGACACCCGGGATGTTCAGGAATGAGATGGACTCCCAGGCACTACCCAGCCATGCCCACAAAGCAAACTGGGACCCCCAGGATGCAGACCAGGGCTTTAAATTGAGAAGAGCTGGAGGTGTTTGGAGGAGGCTGCTTGTCCCTGTGGATTCTCTGGTGTCTAGTAGGAGGTTGTGCTACTGCAGTTTTTGCTACTGGGAACCTCTCTGGCCAACCTGGAATAATTTTCATTAAATCCCTGGAGCTGAAGGGGTATGGGGTGGATGAGGGGCTGCCCTATGACCATTCCTCATCTCTTCAACTGCAGGGGGAGGGGGCAGGCAGTGAAATTGAAAAGTGTCACGCACATCCTTTGTGCCCAATACTCCTTTGGCCCGTGCAGTCCTTCACTGCGGGACACCATGAGGCCAAGGCTCTGGCAGTGATTAAAGAGGGGTTTCCAGGGCCGTGGGACAAGCAGGAACATCCAGTGCTTAAGAAAGACTCACTTTGTGCTTTCAGTGTTGGACGGGACATTGCTCAGGAACAATCACCCTCTGGAGCCGACACGGGGAGGGCGGATCAAGCTGCAGTGCTGGGTCCTGCAGTGCCCGAGTGATGGTCCCGGGGTGGATCGGAGGGGGTCCTGCACTGGGGTTCCCGGGGCTCTTCGTGCTGGATCAGCTGTTGGAGTCGCTCTGGGGTGGTTCTGGTCATCCCAACATCCACATGTACATTTTACCCAAAGTGAACCGTGCACGCTCCTGGGGATGCTCCAGGTGGTTTTGTCCAGCGAGAAGAGCTCGGGGTAGGGAAACCCTTTGGGGAGCTCCCTGTCCCGAGGGCAGGACATTCTGGGGTCCCTGGCGCTCCCTGCTCCTCCTGGCACCGAGCAACCTTAAAGTGTGGCTGTGCTTGGCCGTGCCCCCAGCGCTGGCTGCCCCGAGCCCGGCACAAATTTCCCTCTGCAGAGAAGTGCAGGGAAAGGGAAAAATATTGAGAGAGGCAGGAGAAGGGGGAAAGCAGGCGCTGCGGGAGGGAGCACAGCACGGGCTGAAAGCTCCCTCTCAGCGGGCTTTTGTTCACCCTGGACGTGCCCAGCGATGCTGCCAGCCCGGAGGGGCTGTGCTGGCGCCGGTGGCTCCAGGCGATCCCGGAGCTTCGAAGCCTGCCTGGCGCCTCGTTCCAGCGATGTGCCCGTGGGCAGGACGCAGCTGCCTCCAGCGGGGACCCCCATCACCCCGCTGGGCTTGGCCCCTCGCTGCCAGCCCTGGGGTGGGCAGTGCTCGGACCCACAACGCCCTCCTGAAAATAATTCCTTCTGACAGATCCATTTCTTCCACATGGTTCAGGCTTAATTTTATAATGGTATCAGTAGCTATGGCAACGCGTAAAAATAACGGATCCCCGAGCCCGGCAAATTCTCCGTAAACAGCTCCCGTCTCCCGGAGCCCGGCTGGGTGGGCATCACTCCTTGCCCACGGCTACCGCGGCCGCCGCGGTTTGTGGTTGGGCTGGGATTCACGCGATGACTAATTAGCGGCGTTAACTGCTTACGCCTTGGGATGATGATTCCATCCGCTAATCCTTGGGGCTAGGCTGGGCTAATTGGGTGGATATCATTAACGCTGGCGGTCGGGAGCTGCCCTTACAGAGCTGCAGCACACTGAAGGATGGAGCACCCCTCTGGCACCCCAGACCCAGCACAGGGCTGGCAGCCACGGGGGGCCGGGCACGGCTCAGCCCCCGCGGTGTCAGGGGGCCACCAGCCCCATTCGCTCCTACAGCCCGCCCCAGAGCCGTCGCTGCTGCACATCCACGCGTGGGCACACGAGGGAACGTGCACAGGAATGCGAACAGGCACACGCGGATCAGGTTTCCCGCACACAGGACCCCCCGCTCCAGCAGACATCAGCCGGTGCCGGCGTCTGCCGCGGCTCAGAGGTCTCTGGTCACCACCGCGAGCGGATAATCCCAGGCACTATTTTCTAAACCTGTTAGACATCACACAGACCCTCTAAATCCCTGATGCCCCTCCAAGGCTCCAGCGGGATGGCAGCACTTGGCAGCTCGGATTTGCAGCTCCTTATCAGGGCCAGCCCCTTGGAGCGATGCATGGTGGATCCTGCCGAGACAGAATTAATCCCCCGCTTTTTGTTGCCTTTCAACTTCAAAAAAAAAAAAAAAAAAAAAAAAAAAAAAAAAAAAAAAAAAAAAGACAAACCACACAACCCCCTTGGAGAAGCGTTTTTCTCCATCCAGCTTCCAGCAGCAGGGCCAGAACAACCCCGGCCCCACGGAGCTGGGAGTGCTGGGTCAGGCAGTGTGGGCGGATGTGTTTGGTCATGACAGAGCCACAACAAAGAGACAACAGGTCTGGAGAGCCTTGGGGCTGCAGTGGGGACAACATAGGGACAGTGACCACAGGGACAGCGTGGCAGCAGAGCTGGGAATGGCCCTGAGGGCTGGTCAGCATCCTCTTCCAAGGGCTGGGTCTGGCTGTTTCAGGGGGTACATTCCCCCTGCGTCCCAGCAGCTGTGCCATTCCCACCGTGAGGCATCGGATCTGGCACTTTCACAAATGACCCCGTGAAGCCCCCACTGCTGGACACACCATCTCCCTTTGTAGTAAAGGGTGACCATGTAGAAATGGGGTTGTACCAGGTCTCCCACACCTCATGTGCCATACTTCAGCCCTCCATGGGGCATCTCCCCGGCTCCAGCAGTGTGAGTGCCCAAGTGTCAGGGTCCCACAGGACAAATCCCACCTCTGAGCCTGGATTTTAGCACTTCACAGCAAGGGCTCTGCCAAGCAGGAAGCAATGGGCTGAGCTGGCTGAACATGATCAATCCCTCACGTTAGCAGTTTTATTTCCATCCGCAGCTGCCGCAGGACTCTCAGGCAGCGCAGCCTCGGTGAGCTCCAGCTGCCGGCCCGGCAGCACAGCGTTATCTGCTGCTGCAGCCTCGGATGCGCTTTCATGATAACGATTTGCAATCATCAAAGAACTTGGAGAGGATGCAGAAAAAAAAACAACTGGCATTAGAAACTGAGATGATATCGCTCTCCCCTCGGCTGAGCTCCACCACAGTCCTGGTGGTACCACCAAGGGGAGACCAAGGTCTTCTCCAGCATCGCTCCGTGGGGCTGGCTGTGTGCTGGGGGATCTGGGTGTTGGCACTGCCACCACATCCCCATGAGCCAGTACAGTGCAGAACTTCCCCCTCCAGAGGGGAGAGGGAGGCTTTAGTTCAAACAGCTCCCAGGAGCCCATCAATGATTAACACCCAGCTCTGAAATGTCCCTGCATGGCTGGAGCTCTCTGCCTGCCCCTGCCAGCCCTCCCCCCTCTCCCTGCCACTTCCTCCACCACAGCACTTCTGCTCCTGGGGCTGGAGAAGGGTCCCAGGATGGGCACCAAGGCTCCCTGTGGCTCTGGAGCCCATCAGAGCTGGGGTGAGCCCAGTCGTGCCCCAGCCAGACAGCACAGATGTCTCCCACAGTTTTGCAACCACTGGCACAAAGGGTGCAGGATTGGGGCCACCCTGTGTCCCTGATGAGCTGCCCTGAGTGGGGGCCTCGTCCCTGTCATCAGTTAAGGTCGGAACAGCCCTCTGAGATCATTGAGTCCAACCATTCCCCCAGCACTGCCAAGCCCCACCACTAACCCCTGTGTCCCCAAGTGCCACATCCACATGTTTTTTGAATGCTTCCAGGGGTGGTCACTACACCACTTCCTGTGCAGCTTAGTCCCGGGGCTGTGCACGTGTTGCAGACCCACAGCAGAGAGCAAACCCTTCTCTGGGGCAAGGGGCAGGCTCCTGTCTGCCAGCAAAGGTCAGCACAGCCCTGCCAGCACTCGCGGCACCTCAGCGGGCACAGGCACCGGCACTGCCAGCCCTGTCCTTCCCAGCCGGCACTGCCGCCGGGTTTTCCCAGCCTGTCAGCAGTTTTACCCTAAAACCCCTCACCTCAGGTCAGCCAGGGCCGTTTCCAGGCCAGGCACAGGATATAAACCACCTTTCCTGCTGTGACACAGCCATGAGGAATTCCCCCAGAGTGTGAATGTGCTGGGCTGCATTAAGGAAGCCCGGCCAAGTCACCCGGTTTGCAGCATCCCACAGGGCACCACTGCGGGGTGGGAGCAGCCTGGGAGCACAACCCAGCCCTGGGATGGCTGAGCTGCACTGTGGATACGGGCCCTGCTGTAGCCCGTGGGTTCTCCTTCTTGCTTGGCAGACAGTGGTGGACATTCTGATGGCGGTGGGTGGCCTGATGGTGGTGGGTGGTCTCACAGTGTCTGGGCTTTGCTGCCACTGCTGAAGCCCAGGGTGACAGCGTGTGAATGCCGTGAGGGCACTCGGAGCATCATTCCAACCCAGCGTGGGCAAGCAGTGCTATATCCCTCCCTCATCCTCCCTGAAAGTCATTTCAGGGGCTTGGAGGGAACCAGCTGATCCTGGCAGTGCTGGGGATTAATTCAGTGGCAGAGGGACACTAAAATTAGGTGGGCTGTGATTTGGAGCCCTGCTCCCTAAGGAGGGGGCAGAAACAGGCAGCAGGTCTGGCCAGTGTGCACAGAGGGGCCTCCTCAGAAAATCCCCCATGCCAGGGAGCACCTCACCTCCACCCCACTCATCCCCCCACACCATCTGCACCAACTGAGCCTGAGAGCTCTAACAAAGACCTGAGAGAGCTGAAACAACTCAGTTGTAACTCCTAAACCACCCGATAAAAGTTTGGCTGAAACAATTACCGGCAGTTCCCATGAGCCTCCTCAAAAGGTGAGGGGCAGAACCCATGCACAAGTTGCTCACAGAGCATCCCCCACAGCCCACCCCCACCTTTCTTCTGGCAATCACAGCCTTAATGAGGCCTCTGCAGCTCATCACCCTCTCTAGGGCCTCTCCCATATAAGGGGGTGATGGGGTGCACCCCTTTCCCAGCTGCAGGTGTTCATGGTGATGGATGCTATCACAGGAATATGAGACAGGTAGGATTCATCCCCCTGCTTCTTAAATCCCTGTTTGGAGGGCTGTGGGTGCCCCTTCCCTGGGTCACAGTCCATGAAAACCATCCCCACGTTAACATATTGCTTGTTAAGATGAGACAAACTAATTTAAGCTTCCCCTGTACTGGATGTCTCGGATTAAATTGGCAAGGTACCTAATGAAGCTGCAGCTCCATTTGTTGTGCTGGAAGCCCTAAATATCAGCAGTGTAATCGGTGCTCCCTGCTTCAGGAGATATTTGCGTGCTTCTCTCCCAGCTGAAAGCCCTTTTCGGGTACTGACTGAAGACTAAGATGTGGGGGGCAGGGGCTGTAGGATAAGTCCACCTGGATCTTAAGGTGGAGGGGCTTTGAAATTTGTTTTTGAAGCTGGAGGATGGATGGGGTGAGCATGCTGCTCTCTGTCTGCACGGAGGCTGCACTGTCTTGTGGGTGCCAGAACAGACCTTGTGTGGGCCTGGTGCTCTGATGTGGTCCCACAGGGTGTTTTGTTCTGGTGAGCTGCGAAAGTAGCATGTCTTGGGGTGTTTGGGGCTGCGCTGGGAGGTGTTTGGGGTTGGGACTGGGCCAGGCTGCCTCTGACTTTCCCCAGGGTAGTGAGTCCCTGCAGCTCCATGTGCTCAGTGCTGCATTATTTGGGTTTATCAAGGAATCTTTGAGGTTGGAAAAGACCTCTAAGATCACTGAGTCATTATTGTGGAGGGCTCCCGCAAGTGCTGGCTGCCTGCTGGTGCTTGGGCATGGCTCTGTGCCCACAGCCCCAAAACAGCACTTCTGGATGCTGAATTTGGGGTATTTTCCAGGCTCATGTCCAAAGTATTGGTGGGTTTTTTTCTGCTTATCCCTAAGCTGGTTTGGGTTTTTGAAGGGTGGATTGAGCCCTCTGGGACAGCTGCTGTGTCCTGGCGTGATGTGGCCACTCAGGCTATTGGTACTTCTCCCACTGTGCCATCTCATGCTGGAGTGGGGATCGTGAGGGACAAAGTCCCAGGCAGAGAGAGACTGCAGTCACCTCCATTAGTGAAATGTGATTCATTAACAGGCCCAGGTCTGGCCCTGCAGGGCAGAGACTGGAGCCTCTCCCATCTCCATCCCCTGTGAATCCCCTCCAGCCAAGCGAGCCACCGCTGTTCCCGGGGGCCATCGGCGCTGGGAGAGGATCAGACAGGCAGCTGATTAAGGCATGAATGAACAGTCTGGGCAAAACCAGTGCTGCAAGACTTTCCACTGGGATCACCCTGGCTGTAATTGTTCCCGTTGGCTGCTGCCAGGCTCTGACAAGAGATGGGCTGCTGTTGCCCTGGCTGGGGGTCCCTGTGTGTGGAAGGATCCTCACCTCCTCCTCGGGAGGGAGCGGATCCTGCTGTCGACGCAGAGCTACCCAGCTGGGAACAAGGGAATGCAAAAAGCACATTGAGCCTGTGGTCCTGGCTGGAAATAGGGAAGGGGAGCAGACCCCTGCCTGCCCAGCCCCCAGACCTACGGGGGTGGCTGAGCCTGGCCCAGCCCCACCACACGGAGCGTGTGCCTTCCCCAAACAGGTGCTAGCAGTGTGATGCAAGTTCCTCACTGTGCCTCAAAGCTGTGAAAATCAACTTATTCTTGAAAAGCTCTCCTGAAACGCTGCCCTGTCCCCATGCTGGCTGCTGCCCAGCTCCTGGGGCCAGGGAGAGCCGAGCTCCGGAATCCTTCGGGGTCTCCAGAATCCTCCCTGCTGGAGCGGGGGTTGTGAGCTGAAGTGTGGAGATGCTGCAGAGCGAGTGCAGCCTGGGTGCCCGCTGGCAGCACGGAGAGCCTGGCAGTGCTGCCCGCCCTGCCAAGCAGCGCCACAGCCTCCTGCTCGCTGTGGGTGTTCTGTGCAGAAGGAGGAGGATGATGATGGTGGAGTTGCACTCCCAAAATTTTGCATTGTCCCTCTCCCCTGGGTTCCCTGCTCAGTGCAGGGCAGAGGCTGCCCTCCCAGAATGTATCCTCTGAACCTCTGGCGTTGGAGCCCGGCCCCTGTGATGCCGAGTGGAAGGGCCATGGGTGGGAGGGGAGGGAGGCAGCTGAGCCTGCCCATATGCTTCCTAATGGGGAGCAATAGCAGCTCTTCCCGGGAAGCTCGCGCCGCACCATCTGCTCTGCGCGGTACCTTCTCTCGCAGAGCTTTTTTAAGCTCTAACTTCCCTTCCCGAGCACTCTGCGGTGGCTGCTGCTTGTGTGCAGGCTGGCTCTGCTCTGTAATCGCCTCAGAACAGGTTGTCTGAACCTTCAGCACCGAGCAGAACGGCCCAGACAGGCTGAAGTCAACCAGGCCTCCAGGAACTGTGCTTCCATGTAAAAATAACCAGGAAAGGTGACTGTGAATGGCTGCAATGTGTCCCTGGCATTTTCCCTCCTGCTGGGCACCTGCTTGCCCCGAGGGTCCCTGCTTCTGGACTTGGGCTGGGTGGGATGCACTGCCCACGGTGGGGGAGCTGCAGGGTTTTCACAAACCACTGCTAATCTCATGGAATATCCTGAGCTGAAAGTGACCCACAAGGATTATAGAGGCCAACTCCTGTCCTGCCACAGGACACCCCAAGAATCCCACCCTGTGCCTGAGAGCATTGTCCAAATGCTTTTTGAGCTCTGGCAGGCTTGGGGCTGTGACCACTGCCCTGGGGAGCCTGCTCAGTGCCCAACCACCCTCTAGGGGAAGAACCTTTACCTAACATCCAACCTCAAACTTCCCTGACAGAGCTTCATGCAGTTCCCTCGGGTCTTATCACTGGTCACCAGAGAGCAGAGCTCAGCACCTGCCCCATGTGCTTCCTCTTGTGAGGTGCCTGTGGACTGTAGTGATGTGTCCCCATGTCCCATCCCTGTGCAAAGAAATTATTGCCGTGTGCAAAAAGCCAAATCCAAGAGCTCCTCTGGATCCCTGCTCCTTGCTGACCACTCTGGCCAGTTCTGTGAAGGGAAATGATGGCTGTGCTGGGCTTCCCAGGACCAGTGCTGGCCACAAATGTTTTTCCAGTGGGAGCAGTACTGGCCACAGCCCTTGAGTGCAGCCTCCAGCTGCCAGGGGATCCCAGAGGGAGGTGAGTGCAGAAGCCTGGGGAGCTGGTCCCGGCTCCCAGCAGTGCTAAATTAAGGCTGGATGTGCCCCATGGGCGTAACTGGGGCTGAGGGGGAGGCTGGCGGGGCCGGGGATGCGCGGGCGGACGCCGTGCGCAGATTGATGGTGCCAAGTCACTTCAGATATCTTGGCTGTGTTTGTGCGAGGCTCTAAATAAAACCGACAGCCCCGGCGGCTGCCTGGGGAGGGAGGGGAGGAGCGGGGAGCTGGCAGCGGGTCCTCCAGTACGGCACCCAGTGCTGTCCTTGGGGACCTGGCCCACTGTAGGAGAACGGTCGGTGTGATCTGTGCTGCTGGGGCTGCTGCAGGTGATGCTGAGTGGGCTGGGAGCTCCCGCTCTGCAGTGTCTACCCATCCCTGGGTAGGCAAAGGGGACAGTGGGGTGGTGCTGGGAGCTGCCAGCATTTCACCTGGCATCCCAGGTGCCTGGCCTGGCTGAAGTGCCCTGGGCAGTGGGAGAAGCTGTGACAGGTGCAGGCAGTGGAGAATGTGTCCTTGCAACTCCCCTGGGAAGGACTTTGTGCCAGGGAGAAGCAGGGCAGTGCAGGGACGTGAATCCCATGGATGCTGACACCCCGACACCCTGCTCCTCCTCCTCAGCCCTGTCTACCATTACAGCTGCTTTGTCCTCAGGCTCTCGCTTCTCCCTGCTGCAGGATCCCGCTGAGGGGACGTTACAAGGATGTCCCCATTCTCCCAGACTGCTGTGCAGGAATTTCCTTTCCCTCCCCATCCACCCTCTGCCTGTGCTGCACCAGTGTCCCCTCCTGGACCTGACCCTCGTGGGCCAAGCTGACCTGTCCCTGTGGCACCGGCAAAACACCACCCGTGCCTCTGCCACGGGCTGTCACAGCTCAGCCCTGTGTGGTCCCTTGGGAGGTCCCTGGGCATTTGGGACCCCCAAGGCTGGGTGCTGCTTGTGCCTCTGCCACGGGCCGTCCTGGCTCAGCCCCAGGTGGCCCCTGGGCGTTCAGGACTCCCAAAGCTGTGTGCTCCTGCACCCCAATCCCAGCCCAGAGATGCTGGGCTGTGTATTGTGGCCGTGCCGAAGCGGTGGCTACACTGGCAGCCTGTGGCGAGTAAGGTGACCCCTTAACCGCAACCCCGCAGCCCTGGGGCCACGGAGCCGCCCTCCCTCTGCCCCGGCCGAGAGGGACCGGGCAACCCGGGGCTCCTGGCGGCCGGTCCCGGGGGTCCTCTCCCAGCCCACCTTAAGGCAGCCG
>VZRV01001561.1:901545-923079 GCA_013398115.1 Falcunculus frontatus | reverse complement strand
TTATCAAACCCAGCCGCCGAGCCGGGCGCGGGGCCGCGCTGTGAAGCCGCGGGCTCCGCTCCCCGCACCGATGGAGCCGCATCCCCGGGATCCCGGCCGCACCGCCTGGGCACTGCCCTGCCTGCTGCTGCTCGCCCTGCCCGGTAAGCCATGGCTCCTGCCTGCTTCCCTGCTCTTCTCCTTGCCCTACTCCCCCCTTTCCCTCCCACCCTGCTGCCCTGCTCTGCCCTGTTCTCCCCTTTCTCACGCTGCTCCTCTCCTCTGCTTTGCCCTGTTTTCCCCCTTTTTTCCATCCTGCTCCTGTCTCTTCTGCCCTGTTTTCCACCTTTTCCTCTCTCCCAGCTCCTTTCCCTGCTCTGCCCTGTTTCCCCCCCTTTTCCCGCCCCGTTCCTCTCTTCTGCCCTGTTCCCCCCTTCCCTTCCTGCCCTGTCCTCCGTTTTCCCCCCCGTCCTCCCCTCTCCCCTCTCCCGCACACCTCCGGTACCGACATGACGCCACCTCTCCGCGCACGGTTGCTTTGACCTTTCCTGCGGTGACCTAGAGAGCGGCGATGGCCGAGGGGTTCCCGCGGGGCCCTCGCCCGGCGGTTCTTCTCAAACCAAACTTCAAGGCAGGCAGACATTCCCCTTCCCAGCGAGGCAGGAAATTTCGGCAGGGGCATGAAGAGGCATGTTGTTCCCACCCATTTGCGAGCACCCCCTGCCAGCTATGGGTGAGGCAAATCTCAGCAAGCAGCCCAAATTCCCACTTGGAGGTGGTAGTGGAGAAGGCATGGGGAGGCTCTGGCGAGGGCTGCCTCTCTTCTCTGCCGGGAACTTGTTTTTCTTGCTACCCCACTGTGGGCTCTTTACTCAACTGTTGGGCACTGAAGTGGTGGGATTGCAACACCTCCGGGCACCCTGTGCCACTGAGCCCTGTGTTGCCTCAGGCTCAGGGTGCCTCAGGTGCTCATGGCTCCACCAGTCCCTTAGAAAAGCTGGGGGACACAGCAAAGGACCAGTCAAAGTGTGCCGCTCTTGGCTGTTTCCGTTCCCTTACCAGCAGCGGGAAGTCTCTCATCCCACCAGGAACGAAGCCCTGCGGTGACTGCTGCTTTCAAGGATGTTTCCTTTCTAGGGTGTTTCATTTTGGGTGATTTCGAAGGAATCGTCCTCCTCCCTGCCAAGGGAGGGACGGGGTATTTGAGGCAAACCTGCGGCAATGGTGATGCATCTTCAGGAGCATCTCGCTGCTGAGCTTTTCGCTCTATTCAAATCCCACCGCTTCCAGCCAGATCCCACTAAAAATGGCCCAGCCCAGGTTCCACGGGGGAAACCCACATTCTCCCAAGCCCATTGAAGTATTTACCATCAAAGCTTTACTTGGGCAAAGAGTTGGATGCAAACTTGGGCAGAAAGCAAATGCTTTCAGCACAACACTCCTCGCTTTGAGTTGCCTGATCACAACTGAGAAATATTGGCCCCAAACTGAAAACTCCGGCTGATGAGAGCCAAGAAGGCTTTGGCGGTGAGCGCGGCTTCCCAGTGAGCCACTGCGATTTCCTGCACGAAAGAATAGCTCCAGCAAAACTCCTGAACTTAATTAGATGTGGTCTTGGAGTAAGAACCCCATTTCTTTGAGCTGCCCATGGGAAAAAACCCACCCCAGGGTTGTGAAGTGGTTTGCATCCCTGATTTTAGGTGCAAATGTGCACATCTTTTTTTTCCATATGGTGAATCCCTTCTGGGCCATGGCTCAAACTAAGCTGAACTCCAGCAGAGTTGGCCCAGGCTCCCACTGCCGGCTGTTCTGACAGCTTCTGCAGAAGTGAAGGGGAAAAGGAAAGGTCCTGGAACAGACCTTCCTGTGGGGCAAAGGCAGCAAGATGTGGGAAACCAAACAGCAAAGCCCCATTGAGAAACTGTGCCCTGCAGAGCCCTTCCCTGCTGGTGTGTCTCCACAGAGGGTTTTCCAGAGCCCCTTCCAAAGGGGAATTCGGTTTGCTTCTGGGGCTTTGGCTCTTGGAATCAATTTCTGCTGATGCTGGAGGAGGGGAGCTTGGAAATGGTGGCTGTGTGTGAGCCGAGGCTTCCTCTGATGTCATGGATGTAAAACACAGCCTTTACTACAGCCCTCCCTGAGCACCCTGGAGTCTGCTCAGGGCTCGACAGCTATCCCCAGGGCTCTCCTTGCCTTCCTGAAACAGCAGATTCCAGGCCTTTTATAGGCAGCACCTGTTAGTTTCCGCCCCTGGCAGCCCTGCTGCAGGTGAAATTCCAGCAGGATTATTTTGGGGTTCCCTTGCCCACTGGCCTGTTCCTTCAGTGAGTGACCGTGGGGCTTCGGATGCCGGTGACCAGCTGCACGTTGTTTCTGGAGCACACGGCCATCCCAGAGCTCCTTACCCAGCTCTTTCAGAGGAAAAAATCTATTTTTACCAGGAAGCATCCAAGCAGCCTCTCCTGAATTAAACCCCGGCCTCTTACAATCTGTTCAATATCAAATACTTCAAAAGGTGGAATATAGAAAAAAATGTGTCACCAGCATGGAAAACTTGCACTGCAGTGAGAGCTGGGATTATTTTGCTCCCAAATTAAACTGAATAACGGGAAGGAGGCAGGCTCTGCCAGATCGTGCTCCTGCCTCTGCTCCGGGCTGGGAGTGCTCTGGGTCTGCACTGTGAGGGTGCTCCCACCTACGTGGGAACTGTCAGGTGATGCTTCTCAGGGCTCTAAAACCCTTGGCTAATTCTGGAGTGTAGGATAGAACAGATTACAGGGTCAGAGCACCTAAATTCCCCATGATCCTGGGGGCAAGAGGATCGTGTTCCAATTCCAGGTGGTTTGAAATCCAAGTCTAAGAAAAAAGTGTCATCAGGCGGCAGAGGAGAAGCAGGGAAATGGTGAGAAATTGCGGTATCCCATGTGTTTGTGGCATGAAGACCCCCAACATCCCACTCCTGGTGTACAAGCATGTTGTGAGCTGCTGGGAGGGAGCTTGGCTGGGCTCCCAGTCCCACTGGGTGAGCACCTCAAAAGGGGAAGGAGGAGGGGAGGTCGGCTGCGTGTGAGGAGAAGCTGTGTTCAGGGAGAAAGAGGAAAGGAGCTTTGGTGGAAACTTTGCATTTTCTAGCTTGTGTATTCTGGGGTTTTCTGCCAACTTCCCCTTTGTGTTTTCCCATCAGGGTATGGGAGGGGGGCCTTGCTGTGAGCTGCTGCGGGGAGTTGGGGTCGTTCTGAGCAGGAAGGGGTCAGGGTTGGTCCTGGTGTGGGGTGTTGGATACAGGCAGGAGGTGGAGAAGCCAGGTCTGACCGGGACTCCTGCTTCTCATCCAGGAGGTGCGAACTGGTCTTTGTTGGGGTGTTCCTGTGGTGGATCATGGCTGGAGCTTGTGTGTCATAGATCAGAAATCCCTGAACAGGGTGATCTGAGCAGAGCTGGGTGAGGGTCTCTGAAGCAGCAGGGCAGAACACATGGAAAAATACCCCAAAGCCCCATTTTAATCCTATCCGAGGGGCTGCCTGGAGTCTCACTGTGTTTTCTGCCATGACCAAGAGCTGCCAGTGAAGCCCCTGGACAGGCAGCGCTGCCGTCAGTGTGAAGCCCTTTTTTCCCTCTTTCCTCTGTGAGCAGTAGCAGTCAGGAAAGCACCTTGCATCCTGTCCCTGGACAACGGCATGCTCGGTGCCTGCTAATCCCTGGGCCCGAGAGGCAGGCAGGGTGCTCGCACGCTGCTGCCCCGGTGAGGAGGGAATGTGGGCTCAGTGATGTGGAATGCATACAGACCATCCAGGTTTGGCTGCAAATGTGGACCCTGGGGGAGATCCCTGCTCATTGCAGGGATAAATCGCTGTGGTCCCAGGAAGGCAGAACCCTTGTGCCAAGGCAGTGGGGAGCCCTTGCTGCACACCAAGCATGGCAGCCACAGGCAGGGCACCCAGCCATGCTCAGCTCAATGTCCCAATGTTTCTTTGGATGTTTCTCTGACACCCATCACTGCAACCAAGAAATGAGCTTTGGGGTTGAGCAGTGCCCACCCTGACACTCTTTGGTGTTGGAGTCCTCTCTGGGGCCCCGAAGCAGGTACTTCCCCAGCTCTCTCCTTCAGCACACCACGTGCCTCGTGGGGAGATGGGCAGATGGAGAGAGGGAGGATGAAGAGGAGGTGCTCGGCTTGGGCTGTGTGGGGCGATGCAGGCAGTTCTACCCAGTGCAGGGCACTCTCAGGGGGACATGGGAGTAACCACTCCATAGAAATTGCTTTTTACAGAGGATTGCAGAGGGGAGCAGTGAGTAACACACTTTTCACAGGGCACAGAGTATGTGGTGGGGAGCAGGCCTGGCCCTGGGCTCCTGCTCCTGTGGCCATGCATGGGACATGTCCCTTGCTGTACTGAGTGCCGCCTGCTAATGAGCTTTGTTTGCCCAATTTGGTGGAGCCAGTACTGGGCATTTTGGCTCCCTGGGTACGTGGAAGGGCTGGGGGGTCTGTGTGGTTGCTGGCTGGGTGTGCCAGTCTCTCTGCCTGTGTCACATCCACGTGCAGTGGTTTGGTGAGAGACGGATGATGTGATGATGCTTCTGTGCTTGCGAACTTCCTCTGTGCTTCTCAACCATTTCTTGCAAAAGGTCTGTCAGCAGCAGGAGATGGAGAAGTTCAGGAGATGCCACAGAAGCAGATCCAGTGGTGTTTGCCCTGTGTCAGCGCTGTGTTCAGCACACGGAGTGCATGAGGCTTCTGCTCCAGGGCTGCTCCCCACAGTTTGGGTGTCACCTGAGAAGTATGGGATTGCCTCTCAGGTGCCCAGAGCACCACAGCTCAGTTGCAGGACCAAGGCTCAGAGGGAATGACTCATCTGGACGTGACACAAACCAACTCCGTCCCTCTGTGCTTGTTTTGTGGGAAAAACTTGTTCTGGTGTCAAATGCTGCTGCCGCGTTAACCCTGCCATGCCTTCAAAGGGAAACACCAAGGCCTGAAGGTTTTGGCTGAGGATGCTGTGGACTGATGCCCTGGGCAAAAAGCCTTTAACTGGGGCAGTCTGGAGAAAGTGATCCTGGTAATTCTGGCTGTAGAGATTGAGTAATTCCACACACAGTGGAACAGAGAACATCTGTGGGTACAGCACATACCACTGAGTCAGGAGGGATTAACATCTGCCAAAAGTCAGATCTGGTCTCTGTGAGAGCCAGCTGTGGCCAGAGGGGTCAGAGCAGCTTGTCCTACAGCAGGCCCTCCTGGGAGCATCCAGCCAGAGATTGTCCTGCTGTGTTCCGAGGGAAGCCTCAGCAGGAGTTGCTGAGGCTTCCCTGAAAGGAGGCTGTAGCCAGGTGGAGGTTATTCTCCTCTCCCAAATAACGAGCAACAGGACTGGAGGAAATGGCTTCAGGTTGTACCAGGGGGGAGGTTTAGGTTGGATATTGGGGAAAAGCACTTCGCTGGAAGGGTGAGAGAGCTGTCCAGAGCAGTGGTGGGGTCACCATCCCTGGAGGGATTTAAAAGATGTGTGGATGTGGCAGTTGGGGTCATGGTTTGGCTGGGGGCTTGGCAGTGCTGGCTTAATGGTTGGACTCAGTGAATTTAGGGCTTTTCCAGCCTAAAAAGTTCTGTGATTCCATGATTCTGGTGTGAGAGATGTGGGTGCTGGTCCACATGCTCTCCATGCTGCTCAGCATTACCTGCTTAAATTCAATGATCTGTGTGACCATGACACTGGTTGTGGGTGCCACAGCCACCTGTTACCAGCAGGTGGATCTAAATGCTTTCCCCACTTTTCTCCCCACGTGGCTTAAAAAAAATGTTCCTTTAAGCAGAGACCAGGATTGAAATCTTTCGTGAATTTGGTTGCAATAACTATACTGGCATGGGAAGCACCAACAAAATTAACCCCTGGGTAACCCACGGATGTGTAGTGGGGGTTATTTGGGACATCACTGTCTGTCTGTGCAGGGAGGTGCAGCACAGGTGACTGGAGTAGGGACCACACAGTGGTGTGGAGATGCTCCAAAGGGGACGGCTCCCTGTGGTTGCTGCTGAGCAGGAACTGTGCCTGCTTGGCTGGCATTGGGTGGGGGGGGTTTGCTGTGCTCTGCTGGGATCACTGGGACTGGGATTCTGTACAGAAATGGGACAGATTCAGGACAGAAAATGCAGTGTCACGTTGGTAATGGGAGCTGGCTCTTTGGAGCACGTTGTTTTGTGCCCTTCCTTCTCCTGGCTGACAAAGCCAGGTGGCTGTGGGAGGCAGCCCGGCATGTCAGAGGCATGGGCAGCTGGGATGTGCTCCATGATTTAGCCATACGGAGCACAGCACAGTCACCAAGCAAAGCTCTGTCCACCTCCACTGCTGAGCCCCGTGGGCAGAGCACTGTGCCTGTGGCCACAGCCCTGTCACCTGTGGTCACTGCTAACCAAGTGGGGTGCTCAGCCTATCCCAGGGCTGGGGGAACAGTTGGGAGTCTGGATGTGCAGTGCCAGGTGAGACTTAGTCTCTTTTTTCTCCAGGTGTGGGTGCCCAGGGGGGTCAGAACCTCAAGCTGCAGCAGCCCCAGGACAAGGTGTTGGTGACAGCGGGAGATACGCTCACCCTGAACTGCACCATGTCTGGACTCGCTGGCCCTGGTGCTGTGAGGTGGCTGAAGGGCTGGGGCAGTGGGAACAAGACCGTCTATGACCAGAGAGGGGACTCCTTACCCCATGTGACGAGAGCAGTGGTTGGGTCCGACACAGACTTCACCATCCACATCAGGAACATTCAGCCTGAGGACATGGGCACCTACTACTGCGTGAAGTTTGTCAAGACACTCACTGGTGCAGAGGAGGTGTCTCAGCGTGGAAATGGCACAGAGGTGTTTGTGCAAGGTGAGTGGGGCTCCAGGAGCAGCTCCTGCTGGGAACCAGCCCAGTGGGGTCTGTTCAGGGTGAGCAGGGATGGGGAAGGGGCTCGGGGGCTGCTCCAGGAGAGGATGGGCCATCCCCATGCCGTTGTAGGAGACCCTGCTCCTGGCAGACCCAGGGCTGGGCGGGGGCAGAGCCTGGTCTGACGGCCCCGTGCTTCTCCCCACAGCCAAACCCAGCCTCCCGCTCGTGTCCGGGCCTGAGCAGAGAGCGATGCCGGGGCAGTCGGTGCCTTTCACCTGCACGACTGGAGGGTTCTTTCCCAAAGAAATTGGGGTGAAATGGTTCAAGAACAGGGACCCCATGTCGGCTCAGCTGCCCCAGCTCACCGAATGGCCGGTGAAATCCTACAACGTGTCCAGCACAGTGATGGTGACCCTGCAGAAGGATGACGTCCGCTCGCAGCTCGTCTGTGAGGTGCAGCACTCCACGCTGCCGGCCCCGCTGCGTGGGAGGTACCAGCTCAGCAGGGCCCTGCGAGGTGAGGGCTGGGGGACTCGCACTGAGATGTCCTGCTCCTGTGGGGCTGGGGGCCGTGGGAGGAGGACAGGGGTCCCAAGGGCAGGGACAGGGCGCCCTGTGGGCAGCAGAGCCGGGGACACCAAACACCGAGCTCTGCCTCTCTTCCCAGTTCCCCCCAGTGTCGAAGTGCGCGCTGAGCCGAGCCCCGTTGAGGTGAACAAGACCGTGACCTTCACCTGCCACATGAAGGAGTTTTACCCGGCAAACATGTCCGTTTCCTGGCTGGAGAACGGGGTTGAGATAAAGGTGGAGAACATCTCCCGGCCATCGGAGCTCCCCCGGGGCTTGTTTGAGCTGAGACGCCAGGTGGAGGTGCAAGCGACGGAGGAGAAAAACGGGTCCACGATCACCTGCGTGGTGGTGCACGATGCCCAGGCCCCTGTCAACTACTCAGCCATCCTGTGGATCTCCAACCCAGCCCAGGAGGGACTGAGCAAGGGGTTCCCGATGAATAAGGGTGCGTCAGAGCTGCTGGGAATGGGGTGCCTGCCAGGGTGGCTGTGTGGTGTCACCCTCTGAGGAAGCTCTAAGTCCCATCAAAATGTGTTTGAGGGACCAAATCTCTATATTGGGGGGCTGGGAGATGCACCAGTGGCAGGCATTGAGCTGTCCTCCTTGGTGGTTCATGCATCACTGGGCCAATCCCAGCTGTGAGGGTGCAGGAACTGGGAGGTGCCACGTTCTTGGGCCATGGTGACCTTTTCATTGATGTTTCAGATGATATGCTCATCTATGTCGTGGTGGGTGTGGTCTGCACCGTGCTGGCCCTGCTGGTGGCTGCCATTCTGTACCTCATCCGGACAAAGCAGATCAAGGGTAAGGAAGCTGAGTGTGTGTCAGGGAGGCACCTGCTTCCAGACCCATTTTTCTTCTCTTTCCCGTGGGTTTCACATTGCCCCATTGGACAATAACTCCTGGCAGTGCAGCTGTAGGTCCTGCCCATTGGGGTGATGGATAGAGCTGCCCAGGTTGTTTGCAGGCTGCAGGGAAAGCTCTACCTGGTCTGACCCCCTCCCTGCACCTCCTGTGCTCCCCCAGGAACAGTCCTGAAAGAAGTTGTTTGAAACTCCAGGGAATTGCAGGCACTTGCCTCTGGGAAAAGATGTGTCCTTGTCCTTGAAGCAGTCTCTGCGTATGTGCTCTGTGCCCAGGGAAATGGGGCATTTGTCTTATTTCCTGTATTATTTCTTTCCTAAACTACTTCTCTTCCAGCAGGTAAAAGCTCGCCGTCTGCCAGGTGAGTGCAGATCTCTTCTGCTCACTGGGTAACCTGTGGGAACTCTGAGCTGGACACCTCCAGCCCAAAGTCCCTCAGGACTGGGACAGACCTGTATCCCCAAAACTTGTGAAAGGGAGGGCAGGGGCACAGGCTCTGCCCATCTGCCCAGCTGGGGCTCTGTGCCCAGGGGGATTTTTGGCTTGTGGTGGGGCTGAGCAGGCTGGTGGGAGCTGATCTCTGGCCAGCAGAGAGGCAGCTGGACCAGCACATGAGCCAGTGCTCAGGACCTGTCTTGCTGGGTGCAGCTGCAAGGACCTTGGCTTGCATCTGACCTCCCCAGCTGCTCCATCACTAGGGAAGAGGCAACAGGATGCTCCATCTGTCTGACTCTTTTTGTCCCTCCTTCCAGGTTACATGAGCCAGAGAAGAGCAGCGAGGCCACGACCCAGGTGGGTCATCCTGGGACTGGGGAGGGAGAGTGGCTGGGAGCCACTGGATACGGGAGTGGAGGGTGGTGGTTCTCTAGTGAAACATCTCAGTGTCTCCACTCTGTGGCTGGAGGTGGAAGAGAAGCTGGCCCAGGAAGAGGGTAGCCACTTCCCAGAATCTTTTCTGCCTTCACCCTCCTTCGCCCCCCCCACTCCTCCTCCTCCTCCTCCTTCTCCTTTTCCTCCCAGTAAAGTCTGGTTTGGTGCCGCCTGGAGAACCAGCTGTGCGATAGCCACCCAGGCTATTTGTGGAGTTATTTTGCATTTGGTGACGCAGCCACGAGCAAAGTCGTGATCAGCAGCAATCTGTCCATCCCACCCAGGCTCTGCCAGCTCCCACGTGGGCATCACTGGGCAGTCTGGCCCTGCTGGGATGGGAGTGATGGAGTGGCTTCAGTGATGGCTCTGGAATTGTGGCAGTGGCTCTGAAGCCAGAACAGGGTGACAGGGTGGCTCATGATTTGAAGCTGTAGCATGGGGTAGGGCACAGCTGCAGCGTGGTGGCTGCTGGCGTTGTTCCCCCATACAAGCAGGGACTGAGGTGGCCCGGGCCGAGCTGTAGTGTGACTGACCCTAGAGCACGGCTGTGGGTACAGGGGGATCTTCCCAGAGGAGGAACTCTTGGTGCCTCACACAGGAATCCGACCCCAACAACCTGACCTACGCGGACCTGAACTTCGACAAGGAGAGGAAGACCATCCGCCGGATGGTGGAGATGAGCCAGCAGTCGGAGTACGCCTGCATCCAGACCAACCAGGCACCCAACGGCGACGACAACCTCACCTACGCCGACCTGGACATGGTGCACCTCAGCAAGGCGCCCAAGCGGCCGGCCCCGCGCCCCGAGGAGGCCGGCTCCGAGTATGCCAGTGTCCAGATCACCAGGAAGTGAGCAGTGGCTGCTGGGACCCCCTGTCCTGCGGGGACCTGCTCTGCTCCTCCTATGACTGTTCCCTTGGAAGCACTGGGAGCAATGTGAAGATGCGCTGCGGTACCTGTGTTTTAGGATGGAAATGGAGCCCACAATACTTGTTGGGGGTCTTCTCCCATCCAGAGAGACATGATTTTTGGGGGCAGTTTGGTCTTGGGGCTGCCAGCTCCATCCCTTCAGGACCCCCATCGGGGGTTGCTCAACCTCAGTGTGCCGGCTTTGCCCACAAGCAGATTCAGCCAGCGGAGCAGCAGCTCCTTGGGAAGCTCCGGCTGGGCTGAGGGGACAGGTACAGTGCCTCCACACCAGCTCTCATGGGGATGCCACTGCCTGGCCCACGGCTCCCCAGGACCAGCAGGGCCCCCACACTGCCTTCTGGGGCTCTGCCACCACGCCTGGACACCAAACTCTGGCTTTAAAGGAAGGACTGAAGTGTCTGCCTCTCTTCCCAAGTGTCCCTTCTGCGGGACCTCCGTCTCGCCCCAAGGCCAAGAGGCTGGAAGGCCATTTGTACTACTTTGAAAGCAAACCACTGAGAGACTCTGAATCAGAACTATGATTTAATAGGAAAACTAAAAATAAAGGCAGTTGTACAGAAACACTGACAGAGTCAGCATACAACCTGACACCCTGTCGGGCAGGGTGGTGGTAGCAGTCTGATTAAATGGTGGCTGCAGTTCTCCTGCAGTGAGAGATGTGGTTCTGTTGAAGCAGTGATCCTGTAGAAGGGTCTGGCCCTCCTCTGAAGGTCCAGTGGTGGTTATGTAGCTCTTGTCCTCTGGGAACCCAGTAGGCAAGGGCTGAGTGTGGTGTTCCAATCCTCAGATTATATTCAGGTGGGAACGCTTGGTTCCGCCCCCTGGGTGGAGCATCTCACATTGGGGTGATGTAATTTTATGAGTCATGCAGTAAGGCTGGACGGCCCATTAACAGAAAATATCTTTCCGGAGGGAGTCATCAGGGATGTGTCAGGGTAGAGGTAAAGAACCCTGCCCCACCTGGTTTTAGCAGATGGTGATAGAATACACACTTTTCGTTACATCTTACATTGTAACCTAAGACACCATTGAGCCGAGGCCCCCACCCTGCCGTCCAGGGGACCTCCAGGTCTGGCTCCCCAGCACCGAGCATCCTCCTCATCATCATCTTCCTGTGCACAGCCTTGCCCTGCACTGGGACCTACCAGCGCTGCCCCGGGCTTGTACAAAGCGTGCGAGGGCCCCCCCAGCCTGGCTCCCCCCGGGAGCTCCCCGCAGGTACTGTGTAACATGTTTTGACTGTTTGACATATAACTGTTAATTTTTAGAGCTGAAACCCCCAATGTTTTGTGTTGTACGTGGGTGTACTGCTGTGTACTTAACACTAGAATAAGATGTGCAAAATTAAGACCGAGGCCTCAGTAAAGAACCCCCCCCAAACCCCACAGAGTTTATAGGAGACTTATATGCTCCCCCCACCCCCCTGCAGCTCTGTTTTGGGGGCCAGGCAGGCTCCCCCCAGCCCACCAATGGGGACAGATGTCTTCCATGTGCCCCCCCTACCTGGGCCACCATGTGGAATCTCACCCTGTGTTGGCTCCTGCAGCAGTGGAAATGAGGGGGCTGGGGGCACCTGGGGTCCTTGGGGGTGCTTTGGGAGCAATGTGACTGCTTGTACAGACTTTTTTTGGGGTTTTTTTTTTTGTTGGTTTTTTTTTTCTTTTTGCTTGCAAGATATTTTTATAATAAAAGTGAAAAGTCCTGTGCTGCTCCTGCACATCAGCGTGTCCCTCTGCTCAGGGAGGTCACCTTGTCACCCACACTCAGGCTGCAGGGTGGGCTTGGGGGGTCTGTGTGTCCTGCAGGGAGGAGGAGAGGGGGGTTCATCCTGCACCGCCCAGTTGTGTGCTCTGGAGAGAGGGAAGAGGAAGAGGGAGGCTGGGATGAGAGCTATGGTGCTGGTTCCCCTGGGCACCATGGAGGAGGGGAGCAGCGCATCTTGGGGGCAAGGACTGACCAGGGGCTGGCCCAGACGCATTTGTAGGTGCAGGGAGCTGAACTGGAGCTGGGGTGCCCAAACTGGGGTGCAGGCACGCTGGGTGCTGGCTCCAGCCTGTGCTGTGGGTGAGCTGAGGGTTCCAGTGCTCTGCAGTGACCTTCCTCCCTTCCCAACCTGGAGCTGGTGCCTGGGCTGTGTCTGGGATGTGAACTGTGTCTCACCAGAGCCAGGAACTGTCGTGTGGGGCTACATCAACACTCAAAAGGGAAGTTGTTGCCCAGGCTGGGCTTCCTCAGCACTGAGCTGCTGCTGATGGGGTCACACATGAGCAGAAAAGGGACAGTTTGTCCACTGCCCTCAGCACAACTGCCCCTTCCCAGCTGGGGCAGCAGCTGTGATTCCCAAGGGAGCCTCCTCTGCCTGCTGCTGCAGGAGGTACCTTGCCAGCACCCTATATGCCCCTGCAGCAGGCTGAGCATCCTCACCCTGCACTTGCTCAGCTGGGATGTCACCCAGGATCTGGCTCCAGAGGTGTGTGGGGTCCCACATTCCTTTCGGCACCCATGGCACAGGAAGGATACCACCACGTGCTGCCTGCAGCTCTCACAGCGAGCACCCCTGGCCCACTTGGGCACCCCCGTTTGGGGTGCTTGCTCTGCCCTGCAGAGGACGCTCAGCACCCAGCATGGCTTCAGCTTTGTTGGCATCTGNGTATCGGGGCACGGGGCTGACCCTGCCTCTGGAGTCGATCTTGGAGGGGGGAGCCCAGGGGCACCAGGTGGGTGCTGGGATTAGTGGGGCACTGTGAGAGGCTCGGGGAGGGGAGTGGGGGCTGGGCTCAGCACCGCTTGAGCACCCGGTGATGGTGCTGTGGTTCCACCAGCCACCTCTGCCACGGCCACGGCGGCCACCTCCCTGATCCTGCCCTGGCTCATCCTCCCCGCTGCTCGGAGGCCACTGCCCTGTGCCTCAGCTGCGATGGTTTCCAGACCCTGCTGTGCTCCAGTAGCCACGGGAGGATGGAGGATATGTGTCCCCAGCACTATGCCCCCGGGAACCCTGGGCTGGGCCACAGCCACACCGCCAGCAGCCGGAGGAGTGGCACTGTCCCTTCCGTGTGCAGGATGGGCAGGTGAACCAGAGAGGGACAACTGGGGATGGGACCCACGGTCCCCTGGGGGAATGAGGCAGGGGTGACACCAGCCACACCGGGCTGGGCAGGAGACGGGGCTGGGGGCAGCGGCACAGGGGGGGTGGCAGTGTGGGGACCGTGGTTCTGCCATCCCACACCTGGCTCTATAGGTCCGAGACCTCCCCTGAGTAGGCGCTGGGGTCCTCGTCCGACCGCGTGATCACCTTGAACTGCCGCCGCAGGAAGCCCCCGTAGCGCTTCTGATTGTCCCACTTGAGCTTGGGCCGGATGCGGCGCATGAAGCCCCCGTAGCGCTTGTGCAGCTGCGCCAGCTCCTGCCCCTGGGCCCCGGCACCCGTGGGCTCTTCGTCCCCGTCACCTGCCGGCCCCGGGTAGTCCTCGGGGGCCGCTCGCTCCCCCGCCTTGCGGCTGAAGCCCCCGAACTTCTTGCTGAGGCCGCCCTTGCTGTGAGCGTTCTCGCGGAGCAGGGACAGCAACTTCCCCTTGGACATCATCTTCATGAAGCCCCCGTAGCGCTTGGCCGGCGCCAGCGGCAGCTCCGCAGGGCCCAGGTCCTGCTCCGGCTCCACCTCATCCTCCTCCGCCTCCCGTGGGGATGGGTCTGTCCCTTCGGCCAGGGCCACCAGCGGGGCCAGGAGCGCCAGCGCCTTCCTGCACATCTCCCACTCGGGGCCAGGTGACAAGGAGCCCTGGCATTCCCACAGGCACATCTGCAAGACAGCGGCCGCAGCGGCCCCAGGTGCTCAGGGGTGCCCAGGTGACCCCCTGACTTCCTCCCACCCCACCCTGGGCGTGTCCCCACCCCAAGCCCAGGGATCCGTGCCCACCATGCTGCTCGGCTCAGTGTGGAGCCAAAGTTTGCACTCTGGGGTGCCCATGACCACCACACTGGGTGGCACCCAGCTCTGCCACCCTGCACCCGTGACACTCCACTGCCGTGGCTCCCTGGCTCGTGTCTGTGTGGTGCTGGCACTCACCAGGGGCCGGACGCTGCTCTCGGTGCCGCGGGTCTGGGCTGCGCAGAGGGAACACTGGGTGACACAGTCGGCAGATGCCACCGCAGACAGGGAGAGGCAGAGTGCCAGTGCTAGTGCCCGCCGTGCCATCTCGCCCTGCAGACGCTGCCTGGAGAGGGGAAGACAGCACAGAGCCTGTCACCGTCCCTGTGCCAACTCTGGGGGTCTCATCACCACTCCACAGGCACTGGCACCTACCACCTCCACCTGTGAGCTGCTCCTGGGGACATACACAGGGACCCGTGCCTGTTCCCATGGGACTCACCTCTGGGTGCTGCTCCTGGCAAGGACACAAGGATCACAAGATGTGATCCCTCACCCTGGCTGCAGCCTGGTCCTTGGCACAAGCCCTGAGCCATAGCCAGTCCCTGGGGGCCACCAAGTCACTGTGGGCAGGACCACCATCTCATCCCATCTCATCTCATCCCAGTTCCATCCTATCTATCCTCTCCATCTCTCTTACCATACCATTAGAAAGAAAAGTCTCTTTTTTCCCCAGCACTGGGTTTCTCTGTGACTGCCACGTCTGCATGGCGCAGGCGGATGAATCACTGGCTCTTCCCCTTGGCCTTGGGGAAAAGAACCACAGCAAATGGAGCTGCGGTGGGAAGTGGATGGGGTGATGCCATGGCCCAGTGTGGATTCACCCCAGGCTGCTGGACCCCACACCAGTGCAGCCTCATCTCCCCTTCCTCCCACCCACCAAGTCTGCTGGGCTGCTGCGTCAGGAGTAAGGGGAAAAAAGAAGGATTTCGGGTTCAAGCCTACCTGCAAACCACGATCGCTGTCCCCCAACCGTTTGGGAGCCGCGACTGAGCTTCTGGCCTCTGTGGACAAGGACACCGTGCTCAGCTGGGAGAGGGGCTCTGCGGGTGGCAGTGCTAAACCTGACCCTGGGTGAGGCTGGAGGGGCCAGTGCCAACCCCGGCTGCAGCACCACAGGATCCCAGTGCCACCAGGACCATGATAGTCCTGGAATAAGAGCCAGCCCCAAAGGGGTGCACAGGCTTCAAGCCCCTGCCTGCCTCCGTTGCTGCTTTTATCTAGGGTGGGAAGGCATGACCCAGAGGGATCTGTTACACATTAATGACGCATATTAGAGACTATTGTGTTCTCCAGCAGTGGCTGCTAATGTACTGTAATTGGTACTGATGAAGAAATGTTAATGCCACAGTATTAATTCATGCTAGATTAAAATTTAATTTGAATTATCTGCACCATCGTATGTCGAGCTGTCTGCATTCCTCAGCTGCACGGCCACCAGCTCCGTGCATCCTTCCAGTGCCTTGGCAGCTCGGCAGGGAACAGGGTGGCAGCTGCCCAGGATGGCAGGGGCACTGCGGGACCTCAGCCAGCCCTCGCCGCTGAGACACGGGGACAGTCTCTTATTGCCTCAGGGCCACCGAGACAGCACGGAGGAGCGAGGACATGCCAGCCGCACAGGTAGGTGCCAGCTGCAGCACTAGGGGGAATGAAGTTCCCAAAAAGAGCAGATGACTGCTTCCCACGAGCCCCACTGGGAACCTTTTCCCTCCCCTTCCCCACCCGCTTCCCCTCCCTTGCTCCTCTGCTGCCGGTATCCCCGTGGGTGCCGCCAGAGCAGCGCGCAGAGACGGCACCGGGAATGTTCCCATGCTGGGAACAAGCTGCCAGTTTGTCTGACACTGCACAGTTCAGACCTCTGGCGTTCTGGACACGGTGTGTCCCATCCCTGTCACCTTACTGCAGACGGAGGATTTCATGGCACTCGGGGGAGCTGCAGTTCTCCGGGCACAGCGTGGCCAAGGACACCCTGGGACACCCCACTGCAAATGTACCGTGTCCAGGTGGTGCCACAAATGTCCCGGCAGCGCTCTGCCTGCTCCTGAGGCTGGGATAAGGAGGACTGGCAAAACGGGGGCAGGAAAAGGGGAAGGAAACAAAGGGCTTTGGACAAAAAAGGAAAGAAGCAGCGGGGAGGAAAAAGTGAAAAGAACACAAAGGGAGGAAGAAGAAAAGCAGAGTTCGAGCTCAATCCTGTGTTACCTGGAGAAGCCCAAGGCTCCGGAGCCATCCCTCCTGCAGGAACACCTTGGAAGGATTGTGGCAGGGTCTGGCAATGCCAGCATTGAGTTCCAGCCTCTGTGGCCACTCTCAGCACATTCCACCTGTGCCAGGTACCTGCTGGTGTCCCCTCCTCCCCTGTCCCATTTCCACTTGAGTCTTCAAGGACCAGGCTTTGCTTTGCAAAACCCCCAAGCCACATTCATGCACCCCAGGGGCCAATTACAGACCTGGTGACTCAAGGAGGGATGAGGAATCAGGACTGTGTGTGCCAGAGAGCAGAGACTGACCCCATCTTTATTAACCTGTAATTATTCCTAATGAAGGAGGTGAACAGCTCTCTGTGCATATCCCTCCTTCCTCACAGGTCCAACTCCACAAGTTTGGATCCTGCACGTATTTCTGGTGAAGAACAATCAACCTTCCAGCAGCTCCTTTCCTCACCTCTAAAAATTTCCTGGAAACACTGTCAGGACAAGGCTTCTCAAAAAAGCCAGTAACTTTTGGAATAGAATCACTCAAAACTCAGCACTGCAGCCACCACTGCTGCTTGAGCCAAGAAGAGGGAGAGAGAACCCCCCCATCCTCTCTGCCCCTCCAAGCCCTGGGTGATCCTGCTGCCAGGATGGCAGGCACGGCATCAGCATGGAAATGAACCCCAGCAGAGCTCTGGACAGCTGTTCATGGGCTCTTAAACTGCTCAAGGGACGAGAGAGACCTGTAGCCATGTGGAAGCCCCCCAAAATAACACAAGTCCAACCACGAGCCGCTCTCAGCACTGTGGCTCAGGGGGTGTTTTCAAACTGTCGCTTTCTGGGGAGAAAGAGAGATCCCCTGTTTGTGCCCACGCAATGGAAGGGGGATGACAACCCCAGCAGCCCTACCTGCCGCTGCTTCCCGTCCCGCCGAGCACCCGCTTCGCCAAGTCAGGACGGGTCGTGGCTGATGGGTGTCCCTCCACGGGCGTCAGGCTGCGCCAGTCATCGGTGGCAAGGCCACACTGGCAGGTGGCCCCACGGTGCTGCCCGGGTTGCCCACCGGACTCGCCGCCGGCTGGCTCCCACCCCGCTTTTATGGCCACGGAGTCTCCTCCTGCGGCGGGGCCCGGCTGCGCGCGTCGGCAGAGCCAATCGGGGCGAGGGAAGCTCTGAATAATCAGCCCCGCAGCATCCCCGCCACCTCCCGAACAGGCTCGCCCGCACAGCCGAGGCCTCCCCGCAGCTCCCCGGCCGTCCCGGGGACCGGGGTGCACATCCTACCACTGCGGCTGCATCACTCGGAGACTTCCGTCGTGCCCAGCCTCGGTCGTCGGGGCCGAATGTGTGCCCCAAACAAGGAAGGTGGCAGGAGACAGGGATCTGTCTTCCCACACAGCTGCGTCCCAGAGGGGTTTGGCTGCTGGGGGTGTGAATCTCCTGGACACCAAATTCGAATCCTGCCCAAAAAGGGTGGGGAGGGGGGGAAGGTGAAGCCCTGACCTCCTCCCACCCTGCTCCCCAGGTTGGGGAGAGGCTCCATCCTCGTGGAGATGCTGGCAAAAAACGTGAGCCCATGTAAAGATGCTGGGAAGGGAGAGAGGGTCTTCATGGCCCAGGAAAGGGATGTCCCAACCCACCCAGCCTGGCTGCTGTCAGATGAATAAGCTTTTGAATAGAAACCCCCCAACCTCTGCAACGCCAGGGCTCCCACCCACGGGGCTTCCCCCCAGCCACACATCCCCCTGAACCCCCTCCTCATGAGGGCAAACACAGAGATGAGCCAAAGGGGCAGGGGGAGCTGGGTAGGGGGACAAAGACATCCCCACTTTCCCCACTCAGCCCTGATTCCCGTTCTCACACATTCCCAAGTCTGATTTGAGGGTAAAGGAGAACAGCACTGGGGCAGTGACAGGCAATCCCCGAGCCCCTGCATCACTGTCCCACTGCACCACGTCACAACAGACGTGTGGGATGGGGGTCCGAGGCGCAGACCCCACAGGACATCCTGCCCCGGCCCCCACACCCCGGTGGGTGCAGACACATCCCCTGCGTCGCTGGCAGCGCAGCCAGCCCTCTTGCCTTGAAGATGGAGCTATTTTTATCGGAGCTCAAGAGGGATGTTTCCCAGCAACCTGCCGTTCTCCCAGCTCGAACACCAGCTGCTGGACCTGGTGCCCCCTTGCTCAGCCCCCCCAGGACTGATGAGGGAAGTGGGGGCCATCGACAGGGTTGGGACCCTCTGCTGGGCACCCAGCAGCCACGGCAGCCTGTGCCTGTGGTCCTCCATCAGGCCTGGTAGTCAGAACCAGTGGCATTCACCTGCTCTTTGAAAATCAGATGGGACCCCACGGGCTTTGTTTGGAGGTGGATTTTAACTCATCCAGGCTGGGGCTGTGCCAGCACGGAGGGACCAAGGGAACAGGGCATGGGGTGGGGGGCAAAGGCAGAGCATCCTGCATCCCCCTCAGGGCCAACGAAGGAACCCATCCCTGGTGCTGCAGCGAGGGGGGATGGAGCTCAGGCCCCGCAGGGGCAGAGGGTGGCCACGGCCCCGCCTCGCTGTGTCGGAGTGTGCTGGGCTGTGCAGGCACAGAACAAAGCTGAGAAGAACAAAACGCAGCTGCACATGACCACAACACCCTGGGCGAGGGGCTGTGGGCAGCCCTCGGGCAGTTTAACCCTTGCTGCTGGGACTGATGTCAATGCGGGCACCACAGACACGGTAGGGTGGAGCATTTCTACACCAAACCCATTATTTTTGTATGAATATGTATATATGTACGTATGCACCCAGCGGCCTGGGGCGCAGCCAACTCCCCGCACAGGGTAATTGCACACGAGGGAGATGTGTTAGAGATGAAGCAAATCCCAAGGACGCAGAGGGAAAGGTCGTTTGGAGTAAGGTTCCTTCCCTTTGCTCTGGCTGGGAGGTCGAGTTATTCCTGCCCCCAAAGTAAAGTGGCACAGATCTGTTGAGCTGGGTAAGAGGGTCTTCCAGGGGTCCAGGGCGTGGAGGGTGACAGGGTCCCCCGGGAGAGGAGCTGGGAGCCAGCCCACCCACCACCAACTCTACTTAATATTCATCTGTCTCTTCCTAATGGGAAAGTGTCTCTGAGTCACACTGACATTTCCCTGGGACAATGGTAATTAAGTACCTGGCTAAGTGAAATGTGCGGTAATAGAAAAGTTAACTTTTCCTAACTGCATGAGTGAAAGGCGCGTTCGGGCGAGGAGGGGGCCGCGGGAGCTGCGCAGCCAGGCACCTGCGGAAGCAGGTGGGAGTTAATGTCAGCTCTCGTCACACGGCGCTGCCACTCTGCCCCTGCGTCCCCCTCGAAGGACTCTCCCCTAGACCAGACAGGGCTCCCCATCCCGGGATGGGGTAAATCGTCCTTGCAGGTGGGACAAGCTCTGCCAGCAGCCGGGGCTGTCCCCAAGCGGAGGGACCGCGACCCAGAGCTGCCGGCGGGAGCTTCCGCAGAAAGGCAGTCGCTAGGTTGTGGATCCTCCAGCACGGTCAGCTTTAATCCATTCAGAGATAGGGCTTTTCCAGAAACTCCCAAAGCATTTGCACTCCTGCCTGGCCATGCCGTGCGCAGGACAGGGAGGTGTTCAGACGGATTTTGTGGGACATGGGGAGAAACGCCGGGTGGGCGACGCCCGGGGGTCTGCTCCAAACCGCCCGCGGGAGCTGTGCAGCCTCCGATGGAGCGTGACCGCACCGGAGCGAACCTCCGGCGATTGCATCGCCAAAGGGAGCACCGGAGCAGGGGGCGATCAGCGCTGCCCAGGCGGGCGCACGGTGACCTCCCTGCGTGGGCAGGAGGCTCAAGTGCCACTCGACGGCGGTACCAGAAGCGGCGCTCTCGTAAACACGGCGAGTCACGTCGCTGCCACCGTGCCCGACGCTCCAGGCTGCCGAGCGGCACCGTGGGCACGGGGCTGCGGCACGACCCCCGCAATCCCCTCGGAGGCGAAGTGGCTCCATTTAAAAACAAATTGAGGTCAAACCACTCGCAGGAGCTGCAGCCCGCGCCGTGATACCGTGGGGCAACCCCCCGCTGGAGCCGCCTGAGGGTCTGGGGGTCGCCGTCCCTTCCCCGGGGGGACCAGCGTGACGCAGCCGGGAGCTGCTGGAGCTGCGTGATGGCAGCGGCACAGGGATCAGCAGTGGGTCAAGAAACCAGAGAATTTTGAGAGCTCCTTCGGAAACCGGCTCTGCAGACGCTGTCTTTGACCGGCCGCAGTGTCCGCTGCCAACGGCACCGCGCGGGGGCAAGAAAACGCGGGGGAGGCGGCTGAAAAAGTACCTTTTGCGCGGTTGGGTCGCCATTCCCTCCCCAAATCCACGGGGAGCGAGACGGCGGCGTGCAAAGCCCCGAGCCCGGGGGGTTGCCAGCCACCAGCAGCGCCAGGAGCAGGATGAGACCCCCGGGCAGCCCAGAGTGGACGGATACTCGTGAAGCCCCCAGCCCGGGAAGTGAAGAGCAATTTGGGGACAGTGCGTGGGACGGGGACCTCTGTGGTCCACCCCACCTGCTCGCAGGAGAAATCCCACTAAACCAGCTCCACGGGGAGCCTAGACCCAGTATCGCGGGGCCATCCCGGGGGGACACACTGCAGCCCCGCGGTCTCCCCCCGGCCCTCGCCGCCCCTCGGGGTCCCGGCGTAGGGCAGTCGCCGAGTCCCGCCCTTGGTGACCAGTGCACGTCCCATCACATGGACACCCGGTGGGTGCCGCGCCGCTCCACACCAGCCTGGGGTGCCCCCAAAACTCTCGGTCCCGGCCCGCAGGGCAGTGGGGCGATGCCTCTCGGGATCACGGCCAGTTTCCCGGGGAACTTCCAGCTGGTGATCCCCGGGAGGGGGGTCGGACCGTCACTGTCGAGGTGAGCGCGGCGCCCGGGAGGGAACCCCGAATGCTGCCGGAGCTGTGAAACCGCCTCCGAGCCGCGGGTCCGCCCTTCCCGGTGCGGCTGCACGGCACCAGTGCGCCGAACATTCAGCACCGCGAGGCTACCGCTGGAGCAACGGGTCCCAGGGATTTACCGGGTCCCGAGGATTTATTGGGTCCCAGGGCACCACCCCCTCCCCGGGGAATCACCTCCCTGACGGCATCACCTTCCCGCCAGGTCATCACCTCCACCCTGTGCGCCGCCCCCCTCCCCGGTGCACCGTGTCCCGGGGCATCACTCCCCCGGCGGCATCACACGCAGCCCTCCCCGGTGCACCGGACCCCTTGCACCGCACGGCTACCGCCGATACACCGCTCCCCCCAACCCACCCCGGGGCATCCCGCCCGGTGCACCGCCCGTCCCGGGGCGGTGGGA
>VZRV01001561.1:826413-893549 GCA_013398115.1 Falcunculus frontatus | reverse complement strand
AAGCTCAGAGGTCCTGATCCTGAGGCCTGGGTGGTCACACATGGTCTGGAAGGACCCCCAGGGATGTGGGGGTGTCACAGCTGGCGGTGTCACCAACCAGTGACACGGAAAGACTGGGAGGTGTTGCCTATATGGCAAAGCTGTCTGTAAACAGGAGCTGTTACTAGGGATTCTCCCAGCCAAGCATTTCAATGAAACTGAAGAATTGCAGATTGCCAGGGGTGAGGCTGACGTCTTTCCAGCCCACATCCTTTCTCAGGCTCCTGCAGAGCTGCCTGCCCATCACTGGTCCCAGGAGGTCTCTGACAGCCCGACAGTGTCAGGTGCTGCATCACAGCTTGGGCCCCAGCCCTCACCTCACCTTGAAACCACACAGAGCCAGCTGGACTGGAGTTGACCATGGATGCAAGAGGGCAAAGAGGGAGGAAGCTGTTTCCTTGGCCAGCACTCACCAGCCCTCAGCTGATGGCTGCGTGCCTAGCCAGCTCTGAGAGCAAGCCCCCAGCAGCAGGTGGTGGGGAAGGTGGAGGCATTTTGGCAGGTTTTGCTAAAACCCCTCATTGCTGCCACCTGAGGGTTCCTGAGCTTATGGAAAACGATGTGGTGCCTGATCCCCCCTCTCTATGTGCCCAGGTACGCTCTGTGCTATATGTAGAGAAATAGGGAAATGGAAACGAAAAGACCCATTGGGTGGGTCTTGTTCTTCCCTGTTGGTTTGTCCAAACTGGTCCACAGACCATCCCCTCCACACTCTTCCACTCACAAAATATTTAACACCCATCTCAAGGGCAAGTAACTGATTCAAGCACTGCTGCCTGGGGCTGGATACTGGTCCCAGTGCAAGTGCAGGCTGGGGATTAGGGTGGGGGCGTGAATCTGTGGAAATGTGAGCCCTTAAGATGGGTGTGCTCCAGCCCCGGGGAAGAGCAGGCACCCTGCCTTTGTGCCCCAGGGCGAGGTGTGGGGCCGGTGGGGATGTGGGAGCAGCTCTGCCGCACGTGGAGGGTCAGGCCGGGCTCTGCCATCTGCGCTGGCTATGTGCTGACACGATGCTGCTGCTGCGTTATGCAACCAGCCCCTGCCCTCGGGGGAAAATTCATCCTGCGCAGATCTGCGGAATAGTACATGAAGGGATAACAAACACCGAGGGGACAGTCCTACCCCGCGGCTGTTTGCTCAAACCCAGCTGCCTTCTGCAGCCCCCCTCCATCCGTGAGTCTGCACCGATCGCTCCGTCGTGACACAGCTGCAGCAGCCAGGGATGCTCTTACATAACCCAACCTGGCACATGGAGCGTGGTCCAGATAGAGCCCAGCACCAGCCATATGTTCCCTGCAAACCCAGAGTATTCCTCCACCTCACTCGTGGGGCAGCCAGAATATTTGGTAGGCTTTGCTCTCTGGTTTTCCTGGTGTAGTTGTGCATTCAAATCAGCCTTCTTCTGGCTGCTATTAAATGCAAATCTTAAATTGGAAACCTGCTTGAGAAGCTTAAAATGGGATTTAGAGCAGGGCCTGAATTCTGCTCTCAGGTAATTTTAGTTGACCGAGAAACTCACGTAACGCCTTCCAACTTATTTGTGGCGTTGGCGTGTAGCTTTGCTATGCTGGGTCATGCAGCAGGTTCTTCCCAAGGACAGTTCAGACCTGCTCAGCCTTGGTTCGTGTCATAACCTGGAAAACTGTAACCCTCCCTGACCCAGGGAATCGGATTTTTGCTTATTCTTTGCTATACCACTGACCTCTTCAGATTTCGCTTCATGTCTCAGCAGCTTCGCCTTTAGTTCTGCCACGGATGCTGCACGCACCTGACAGCTTCATGCTCTGTTACCCTTCCAAAATGCAGATAGGAAATGTCAGTTCTCAGACAGGAAAGTGTTTTTGTCTTGGTTTATGCTGGACACTGGGCTGCCTGAGGTGGAGATGACTCGTTATCTTCTTGTTCTTCCCACTGTTGGTGGCCCTGGGGCAATAGTTCTAGCAGAGGTGGGCACCATTTCTCTGGGAAAAACAAAGGTATTCTCTTTTTATTTGAACGTTGTTTCCCTACCTTCTGCAAATAGTTAGATAAAGCCAAGTTTATCTACAACTCTCTAGAGTTGTTGGCAAAAACTGCCTTTTGGGCAAAGAGGACAAAAGCCTTTCTAGTACAATTAGGGAGTGGCTGGGTTGTGCTGGGTATCTGCTGATGGGTCTCTTTGACTGTGTGATAGCCCAGCACTGACTGCACTGCACTCTGGGGAGTATTTCACCCCTCCTTCCCGGTAAGCTGGGACGACTCTCCTTTCCTGCAATGCGAGCATCTTCTTTCTTTCTATGTCACCTTTGTAGCTGCCCTCCAGATTCCCTGGGGCTGGTGCAGGCCCTCCCGGAGATGCTGCTCCAATGGGATCCTCTGATGGGGTGGGTTTGTGCAACCCTTAGACAAGTTGCAGAGGCACAAGGTACAGTGGCAGTGTGGCCTTTTGCTGCTCACTGCAGTGACACAGGGGCCTTGGCCACAGAAACACGAGGGGCAAGTACAGCATCACCCACCACTGACAGTTACGTGTTTAAGAAACTTTGTAGTTTTGATTCACACAGGACATCAAACTGCAGTGGTTGTGATCAGTGTAGAAGGCAGCTTGTTCTGGTAGATTGTATTCCATGATATTTTCATTGAGGATAAAATAGTTGGTCTGATTTTGGGTCGATGCTCAAGATGGATGCAAGAACCTGTGCAGGCTGCAGCATCTCGGGGGCTGTCATGAGCAGGAAGGTGGTTCAATAGCTGTGGCCAGCCTGGTTCTCTCCAGCACTCCTCTCTCACTGGGTTTGATTATTCCAGTTTCAGCTGAAAGTGGCTGTTTGCATTTGCATTGTTCTGCTCTTTGCATTTCCAACGTGCACCAGGAGCTGATGCTGAACAAGCTCATCTGCTCACCCTGCATGATGGTGTCTGTCCTGGCCAGAGCTCTCTTGTGCTGTGCCCAGTCACTCCCAGCGCTGCTGATAAACTGCTGCCCTGTGGAATTTCAGAGCTGGAGGACAGACAGGGATCAGGGACATGGCAGCAGCTTTGAGAGCTGTCAGTGAACAGGGCTGCTGCATCAAGTTAGATCTTGTCCGTTAGTATCACTCAGCTCAAGTTTTATTCACTGGCCAGTTAAAGGACAGCAATTTCATTCCTAAAACAATGTTGTTTTGACTTTGGTCTGTTTTCAGTGTGGTTTGTGGATCTTGGCATGGAGAAAAGCCACAGGACAGTAAAAGCAAGGTCAATTCCTCTTCTCAGCCATAACAGCGAATGCAGCATCACAGGGGCCACCCCACAGAGTGGTGACATCCTTCTGAGCAGTGTTTATTCTACCTGGGGTGAAATGAAGCCCTGAGGGTGACCTGGACCATGTCACCTCTGGCCAATTGTATTAGTGTTTGTGTTTGCTCACTGTCACCCCTGCTTTGTCTTCTGGGGGAGGTCGCTGCAGTCAGATTTAAGGATTCACCCAAGGAATGCATCACAAGTATAGGTACAGAGCATGAGGAAAGGCTCAGGAGATAAATCAGGCACTCAGCCCCCTTCCCTTGCACTCTGTGTTCCCACACAGGGGCAGATGACATGGTTCACACGGGGAGGTGATGGGTTATCTCTCCCTCCTCTGCACTGAGTCCTCTCTGCCCTGCAGACCCCACTGCCACCGCCCGTCTGTGTGACCCCACACACTGGTGTCATCTTGGGTGCTGGGTGAGGGCTCCATGGGCTGCTGGTTCGCATCCTGCTGATGCCGAATGAACATTCGAGCTGATTAAAACTATAAGTGGCATCAGTGGAGGGATTAAAAGCTCTTAAACAAGCCCCTGCAACAACGTGCGTCAGTGGGGTGAGCTCTCCTGTCTCAGAGCAGTGAGCTCAGGGCTGCTCAAGCAAGCTCCTTCCCTGAAAATGCTCCTACTCCAGGGAAGCACAAACAGAAACACTGCCCTACTTGCTAACGAAGCTGCATAATAAGAGAAATCTTCCAGAAAAATCCTTGTGTGTTTGCCCTGACCCAATGTCTGTGTGCCTCTCGCCTCCTCAAACAGAAAGGCTTTATTCCAGTGGCAGCCTACAAAAGTGGCATCCTTTGGTTAACCTCTCCTGAAAAGGAGCGTGCTCACAACCCTGCCTTCTGCTCTGAGCAACCTTGTCTTTTAAAAATGTGTTCCTCAGGCAGGGATTTCTTTAATGAGATTTCCTAGGGCTAAGGGATTGGAGTAATTTGCTGGGCAGTGGCATTTTTTCTGCAGCAGGTCTTTCCCCCTGCTCCTTTGGTGTCTCTGCAGAGCCCCTCACCCATCCCTGGTGGGGTAGGACCTACCCCTGCTGAATGAGGCGCTAAATCCATCCCCCACATTTTTTTTCCATGTAACTGTGTGAGTTTAGAGCTTATGGACCACCCCTGCTGCTTCCCCTACCACAACTGCTGCCCTTGGCTCTGCTGGTTCCTCCTTGAGTTTGGGACGTCCTGAGGGATGTATTTTCAGTACAGAAGTGACATCACGTGTACATGTCCTTTCTTCTGCTGTCCACAGGGAATTTTCTGGGTTGCAAACAAATTGTGTGGAAAATGCTGGTGGCTTATGTGCAGAGCTGAGCATTCCCACATCCCTGAGCTCGAAGGACAGGAGGGTGCCAGTGCTGTGGATGAATGGGTGCAGCACCCCTGCTGCTACAGGGACCGTGGGGGTTGTTGTGTGTTGAGGCTTTAGCCAAAGCAGGGATTGATTCAGCAAATGCCTGCCTGTTCTGCCCTAAAATCCCTGGCACTAAGCATCCTTGTGGGCTGAGCTGTGAAGCTATCCTGTGCTGCTTCCAGTTGCACCAACCTGGATTTCACCCACCTTTTGTAAAGCCACTCGCAGTGCCCAAGCTGCTGCTGATGCAGGGCGCGAGCGGTGCGGGGCAACTCCGGGGTTGCAGCTTGTTCCACCTTTCCTGGTGGAGAACAGGGAGCCAGCACTCACAGACACATCACATGGACTCTCAAGGCCAGGCTCTGCCGTGGGAACACTTGTCCTTGTTCCAGCAGGACTGTCACTGTGGGGAGCTGTGTGGGATGGGGCTGTGTTGTGGGGGTGTGGGGAGATGCTCAGCCCCAGCCAGCCCGTCCCAGCTCAGCCCCTGCCCTGGGGCAGCTGGATGTGTGCTGTCCTTGGCAGTGTGCTATCTGCACTGCTGTCTGAGTCCCTCTGGGAAAAAACTGACTGTAAACTGAGCCCAGTTCCTATCTGGATCGATAGCAAAAGCACTGGGCAATACAGAGATGTGGCAGCACCTGTTTTAAGTGGAATCCGTGGGCAGATGGTGGGAGTGGTATCCTACACCCCTTCCATCCAGCAGCCAATGCCTGGAGTCACAATGTAGTAATTGGGACAAACCACTGACAAACCTGACCTCTCTTTCTCCTCTGTTTTTTTTTCTTGCAGGTTTATTTACCAGGGATCCATAATCTCCATTATTTACGTGCAACAAGGAAGTCAAAGATAAGGGAAGATGATGATACAGAAGATCCCCGGTCTGCAGGATCTCTGGCAATGTGAAATCTTTGGGTGTTATTTTTTTGTGTTGGGAAGGGGTGTTGTGGTGGTGTGGGAGGGGGCTGCAGGGGCCTGTAGAAGAACACAAGCTGGCAGCTGTCACACTCATGAGACTTTGAAACAAGATCCAGAGAGCAGAGCTGCCCTTGCCCAGCCCTCCCTGTGTCTCCTGTGATGCCTTTTTGACTCAGTAGATGTTTCTAGAGATGTGGTTCCATAAGGAAGTGGCAATCAGCAGCCTGATCGTGAGGTGTGCTGCTAGGCACCAGCTCCAAGTCCAGCTGGGTACAGTTTTGGGTTCAAAGCTATTGATTTAGCCTAGGGAAAATGGGAGCAAAGTGGTGGCTAGGTTTGCATCGGGAGTGCAGTGCTTTAGGAAAAACGAGTCTCTTGGACCACGTGTTGCAAGCAGCTAAATAACCTCATAGCCAGGCAGCTCCTGAATAGGTGGTGCTGCCCAGGCTGTGAGCAGTTGACATTAGGATAGAGTAGGATAAACAAGCTGGAAAGCCATTAGGCAAAGCAGGTCTTCCCAAGCTGGATTTCACTATCATCTTTGTTACTGTCTTTCTCTACAGAGGGGACTTGGGAGCTGCTGAGTACATTTTCAGGTCAACATCATCTGAGTACAAAAACAGAAAGCAGTCCACTGCTCTGATCCATTTAATGCCAAACTTCAGTCGATAGGAACAATGCTGGGGAGAGAAGGAGGTTTGGCCTTAATGGCTCATGGGCTGGATTCTATCCTCCCACAGGACAGTTTTCCCTGCTAGCTAATGATCTCCAGGAAGCAAAAGGCAATGCTGCTGTTCAGGGTGGGGTACAGTACAGTACAGCTCAGGTCAGGAGATTAGGACCTCAGGCAGAGCAGTTTATACTCGATTTCCTTGCCTATATTTAAAGCAAAACTCTTATTCTGGGGCTGCCCCGTGTTGATGATCTTTAGACTTTGCTCACTGTAAATGCAGTGTAAAGCACCACCTCTTCTCCACCCTGCAGCTTCTGAACCACCTCAAATGTTTCTTGGCAGGTGAAATCTCCCAGCAATGGTTTGGGAAGTGGGCTGGTCCGACCCAGCATCACTCCTGAGCTGCTGGGGTGCTCAATCTGGAGCTGGCCATGGCCACAGGCAGGAGAGGGTCCCCCTGGCCCCCTCATCCCTGGCTGTGGGAACTGCTCCTTGCCTGCAGCTTTCTTCTGCCATCACTGGAAGGTTCCTAACTGGCAGCACCTCCATGTATGTCCTCAGTGTACTTCGCTGACCTCACAGGAATGAATGGAAATGGAGGAAATTCAGGTGGGCTAAGGCAGAGCTAGAGCAGGGAAAAGATGGAGGGGCTTCTTTTTTCTCTTCCATCTTTTCCAGGATATAAAGCTAAAGCTGTGGGTGCAGGAAGGCCTGGTCTCTCTAAGGAGGACCAGAAGGCTCCAGACTGGCTGTCTGTGACTTGTGAAGGTTTGGACAGCACAAATGCAGCACCAAGCCCTTGTTCTCACACTGCTCTTGTGTTTGTCCCTAGGGACGCTTCTGTGTGCTGCAGCTGGGTGGGATTCCTGCAGCTTCCTGTGCTGCATCCCACGGGAAGGGGAGAGTGAACCCTGTAGCTCACAAGTGCAGTGTTAGTGCCCTGATCACTGGACCATCCTTCCTCCACCAGGCAGAGCCTTTGCTCCTGACTGTTACGGCTGTTCTAACCGAACCCTGGCCTGAACAGGTGCAGTAAGAGGACTTTGTCCTTCCAGCCTGGCTTTCCCTGCTGGAATTGCACCTCTGCAGGCAGCCCTTTGCAGTTGAAGGGACCTTCCTAGCAAGAGGAATACCAACTCTGGAGGGCAGGAAGTGAAGCTGGAAGGCAGTGAGTGGGTTGCCCTGTTTCTCTCGGGACAGGAGTGAGTCCAGCAGGCCCTGGGAGGGTCAGCCCTCTTGGTCCACTGCTGTTTCAGGCCATCTTCAAACCACACGTCTCCACCTCAGCTTTTGCATTGCAGATGTTTTTCAACAGCTTGATGTTAGTGAGCTAGACCGTAGTGCCTTACTTAGGATTTAGCAAACACTTCCAAGGAGGAGTCCTAGGGCTGCTAGCCTTTGGCCAACGTGGATGTTTCCCTGATTAGTTTGTCCTTTTAAGAGCATTTCTCTCTGATTTTGCTGCTGTTTGTGTTCAACTCCCCAGACTATACAGGAACCTGCCTTGTGTTTACAGCTCCCCACATCTCTCCTCCAGTTACTTTGGCCCAGACCAGCACTCCCTCTAGAACAATGTGGGAACAGGGAACAGCTCAAACCTGCGTATGCTGTGGGATGGAGAATGTTCAGGCTTCTCTTCCCAGGTGGGTCTATCAGGCCTCACCTGCCCAGCTCCTGCAGGCCAAACTTCTTCCTCTGCTGTGGATGTTTGGCACTAGGATGTGCCACTGGGAAAATCCAAGCTTAAGAAAGTGGCACCAAGCCTGTGGCCCATTTCCCAGCCCAGGGCCAGGCTGTCTCTCTGTCTCTTCCTGGCTGCAGTGAAGCTGAGTGTGCAAGTGCTGGAGGTAGCTGGTTCGTGTGGGGGGAGCCAAGCCCCCCTTGCAGAACTGTCTGGGCTCGTGCGGCCCCAGATGGTGCCCACGCCAGGGGAGTGATTGTATGAAACTGTTTACTTCTGATTTTGCTGTTTACAAGAGGGATTTGGGGTGGGTGGGGGGAACAAGCCAAGCCTCAGGAGGATTGGGAAACGTGTTATCTGCACCAGCCTGCAGCAAGGCTGACACCACTGGCATCATGCAGGTGTCACGGGGATCTCCTGGCCAGCTTTGGTCCTTGGGGAGGAAAGCAGAGGTGGCTCTAGTCTAGAGGGGTTAGATTAGCTCCCCTATATCCCCTTGCTGCTGTGTTTGAGGTTCAGCAGTGCTAGTGACAGATAAGAGTTACCCCTGTGGTCTTCCTTTACTCCTCAGGACCCAGCTCCTTCACATATCACGGGCTCCCAGAGCCTTTCTGGAGCAATAAGATGTAAAACGAGCATTACCATCGTTGTGGAAATCCTCCGTTGTGTGCGGTGTCTGTCTCCTCCGTATGCAGTACGAGTCTGGGTTTAAGCCTGCCGAGCATCACAGGGCAGCTGCTTCAGGGCACAAGCCAGGATTCATTTCCCTGGGCTTTCTGCAGGTCAGGGGAACAGGGAAACGTGCTTCTGCTTTCCTTCCTTACCCAGGCCTGTGCTGCCCAAGCCTCACACTACAGCTGCCTAGGGCAGGAGTGCTCCTGGTCCCCTTTTTGGCAGTGCTGGCATGGGATGGGTGTGTGGAGCTCAGCGCCGTGCTCCGCTCCTCATAGCTCCCATCCCATCAGCCAGGGTAGCATTGGGAAAGCAGAGCCCCCATTTCCTTGGCATAGGGAGGAAGCCAATGCTTGTGCCACTGGTGTGGGAAGAGTTGTGCCAGTGGTTCCTGTGCTTCTCAGCTGGTTACAGGCACATCCCAGTGTGTGGGCCCTTCATGTCCAGAAGCATTTCACACTTCTGGACAGGGTGTCTGGCCTGGTGGGTGTAGCTGGAAGGGAAGTGCAGGGAGCTGTTCTCTTCCACCTGTGATCTGCCAGATCATGCCCAAATGCTTTTAGCCCCGAGGGTGTGTCTAGGCTGCTGGAAGAGCTCACAGGGGCCACACAGGAGTGCCTGGTGTCCCCATCCTGGCGCCTTTTCCCTTCTCAGCAGCTGCCCAGCCCAGCACGAGCCTTCAGCTCACTCACCCAGCAGAAAACAGCTTTGTAGGGTGAGCTGCTTCACTACCACACTAGTGGGGGTGCTGGGTGAGCCCCAGGACAGGGGCACCCTGCCCCAGCCCTGCTGAGGGCTCCCCCCACTCCCCACAGCTCCTGTGCTGAGCTAGCAAGAGCAGAAGGCTTAAACCCAGACTCCAAACTAAAGATAATATTAGTAAATGAATCTGTATTTTTCTTTTTTCTTTTTTTTTTTTTTTTTGCACAGAAGCTGGTAATCTAGGACCTATGTGTGAACAACTTTATATAAATATTTTTTGTACTTGGTTTACTCGGTGAAACGTTCTATTTAAGTTCTTTGAACACTGTGGATCCCCTGATGTGTATGAATGGCAGAGGCTTTGTAAATTAAGGGACGTTTGTGTGAATAAAGCTATTTGATGGGGTTGAAAAGCCACACACAACTTGAAACGTGAGCTCTGTGTGTTTGTCCTTGACTGTGTTGGCAGCAATGGGGTTGGAAGGGTGTCCCTGGCAGCAGTGGGCAGACCAAGGCCCTAAAGCAGCTCTGGCTCCATCCTGGAGGGCAGGTCCAGCTAAGCCTGAGCTGGAACTGGGCTAGCTGGACTGAACTCGGGGCTTAGGGCACTAAACCAAGGCACCGTGGCCAGTGCCAACCAGAATGTGGCTCCCTGGCATGTGGCACTTGTGGCCTTTTATCCTTGCCCTGGATTAGGATTAGCCCTGTTCTTGCTGCAGCCACGCAGTAGGACACTGTGATTAGCGGGACAGGCAAGCTCGGCCTCTGCCTGCACAGAAACCCCTCCTCATCCTGCCCCTTCCTCCCTGTCTGGCCCCATCCCTGGCAACCCCAGAAAGGGCGAGCAGCCCCTCACCCAGCTACCTGCCCACTCTGGAGGTGGCTGTAAACCCCACAAGGACAATGCCCAGCAGAACTGCCACTTTAGTAGCCACAATTTCTCCCTTTGCACAGATCCTCTGCCCCAAATCCCAAATGACCAAGTTGCTCACAGCAGCTGGGAGCCCCCATAGCCCCGTTTCCAGCAGGGACCCTCCAGTGCCACAGCTGCCATCCACAATGGGAAAAGCACCACGAGGCTGAGCCGCATCCTGCAGCCACGAGAAGTTTTCCTGTGGGTGATGTCCACACGTGTCCAGCAGCCTCGGGCCACCCCGAGCCGGCGTGGGACATCCCGGGGCCGCGCTCCGCCGCTCGCCAGCCCTTGCGTAACGGCCCCGCAGCCTCGCACGACCCGCGGCAGCCGCAGCGCCCGCGCTGGGACGTGCTGGGCAGCCAGTCCTCCCCTCCCGCTCCCCCTGCGGCAGCCCCAGCGCCGCCGGCCGCGTGGCTGTGGGCTCCCCCCGCACGGCCGTCAGCATTGTGCTCCTTAATCGCTGCCGACAGGCACCCAAAATGGATGTTTTCAGCCCGGTGGGGCCGCAGGGAGCCTGGTCGACCGCAGCCAGAGCGATGCCGAGGGGCCAGAGCGGCCCCGCTCACCGGCTGGCAAGGGAGGCCCAAGCTGTGTTTCCTCCCCTTCCTGCTGGGTTATCTCGGCATTGACGGCACAGCACCCATTGTGAGGGGCAGTCCAGAATGCTCAAACATCCCCCCAGTCCTGCCCAGAGCATCCTGCCTGCAGGCAGGGAAGGGGCTGCATTGGCTCCAGTCACACTGACCCCTGGTGCGGGACAAGCACCAAGACTGTCCCTGTCCTGGTGACAAGTGCAGCTGCAGAGACCCGTTGTGCTACACTGCTGTCCCCCACCAAATGCAGTCACCCCCAACATCTCTGTCACAAATGCTGCAGCACCTCCAAGAACACTTCTGCTCTTGTGACTTTGCCCTGGTTTAAGCTACACCAGTGACAAGGATCATGTGGCCTCCACTCTTACGGCATCTTGCTCTTCTCTGTGACCAGACACAAAATGTGCTCCGTGAGCCCCCTGGCCCCCAGCTCAGCCCTTGCAAACGGGGTGAAACTGAACCCCAGCAGGAGCCTGGGGTTGGAGCCCAGCTCACCTCTCACATGTGCTGCAGGTGAGGAGCTGGTAAGGGCAGGTGACCACACAGCACAGACAAAAAGCACCATTAATGAGAGATGTTGATGTCAGTCACCAGGAGAGATGTTTCACTCCAGATTTGCTCTCTGGAGACCTGCTATTTCGTATGCAAAGAGGTTTGCTGAACTCCACAAAGGCGCTTCAAGCACTTGACAGCTGACAGAATACCCCAGCAGCCCCTGCCTGCCCTGTGCTCCTTGGGGACTGGGAGTGGGGCATGTGCTGGGGCAGAACTGCACGTGGCAAAGGCCATGGCCACGCAGCAGGGGCAGGGTGGGAGAGCCAAGGACAGCTCTGGCGGCCACCATGGCCATGGGGCCAGTCACAGTCCTGAGTGCCAGCACCAACCTCACCTGGAGAGATTAAACCTCGGAGCAGAAGTGAGGTGTTGCAGCCATGGCTTTGCTCTCCCTCTCTCTGCTTGCACACAGAAACATTTTCAAGAGCCTCCTCTCCACAGAGGCTGTGTTTTACGGCTAAAGCACTAAGTCATTCAGCATGAAACATAAGTCCATATTTCTTTTAAGATCTCTTGAGCTCCTCAAGCAGCAGCCACTTTCAGCAGCCCTCTCTGGGCTAGAGCAACACCAGCTGCTGCTTGAGCTGGTGGGAGGAGGGTAAGGTCCATTGTATTGGCACAGGACATTCATTTGCCTCATCCCCACACTGATGAATTGCTCCACTTGCCCATGTCAGGCTCTAGCACAGCAGAGGATGAACAGCTAGAGCTGCACTAAGCCCACACACTCCATTGAGCAGGGAGATGACTCAGACTCGGTGCGGGTGGAGGTGACGACGAACACAAGGGACAAAAGCTGAGTGAGCAGGGACTCTGCTCTCCCCACTGACCCACTGTGAGGCAGAAGCCTGGACCCTCCTCACCTTCTGTCCCCCTGTTCAATGGCAGGACAGTCACGGGGGTCCTCGGACAGCCCAGCCACTGTGCTCTGCCACGTGGCAGACAAGGCTGTGGATGGCACCAAGCTTAGATACTTTTCATCCCGTTGCACACAGTATTCCAGTAGCTCACCAGCTCACACAGGAACAGTACAGCCCCCAGTGTGTGTGTGGAATGGCTGTGGCCCCCCACCCCTCCTTCTGCAGAATCTAGGCAGCCCTGCCCAGGGGACCCAGGGGATGGAGCACGGGGAGCAGCATCGCCCAAACCACCTCCTGATTCCACCCAAGGCTTCAGAAAATGTAATTTTTGCCTGCAATCTGTCTCAAATGCATTGTGCAGTCTGCTCACCCCACGCACACCCCACCTGCCTCTCCCTGCAGTGGGGACTGCACGTGGCAGCAGCAGCAGCTTCACCCAGAGCCACTTCGGGTCAGTCTCAGTTCCGTGAACAAAAGCTGCTTCCCCAGCTCGTTTCCTGACAGAGCTGATGGCCTGTGTCCCTCTGGGGACCCAGCACTTGCTGGGAGGCAGCAAGGGAGGGAATTAAGAACTATTTCCTCTGCCAGAGATAAGATCTCTAAACAAGCTTCTCAGCCAAGAACTTTAATTTTTTTTATTTTACAGGTTTTGCAAGGGAATCTTGTTCTCCAGAATTGCATCCGCCTCCAATCCCACTTAGAGCTGCCAAAGCCTGCACTTCCCCTGGGACCAGCCTGCAAGCAGCAGAGATGGATGGGATGACATGGGCATGACTTCACCCTTGTCCTGCTGCCGGAGCCGGGGGCTGTCAGGACCCCCCAAGGACCCCCCTGCTCTGGCCCTGTGCTGCAGCCCCACCAGCCCCCCTGGATCAACCCCCCAGACCACAGCCATGGGGTGCCACAGCCTCTGCTCCAGCATCGGGGCTGGATGAGGCCCTGGGGAGAGCACCCCTGTGAGCAGCAGCAAAGCCCCGCATGACTGCAAGCACTGACTCCACTCCTTCCACACAGATCCAGCCCCACAGCCACTCCTGTTTAACCCAGGAAGGGCCACTGGCTGTGGTCGTGTGAAAGATGCTCCTGTCTCCCTGAAAAGCTTTCTAGGAATCAGTGAGGGCACTAAACTGGCTGTGCAGGGTTCACCTCCCCTTCTCGACAAACCCAAGCAGGTTGTTATCTCTCTGTGAGCCTCAATCCTTCCTTGTGACACAGACATACCCCAGTCCTGGCCCTGTGTCTGGGAAACACAGACAAATGTTCCCCAAACCACTGTAGCCTGCAAGAAATAAAAGCCCATGCCTTGCTCCTGCCCTGGAGGTTTGCAGCCCCCCTTGCTTGTAGGCTGTTGTGGGATCAAACGCTTCAGGCTGATTTATCCATGGGAGATGGAAGCCCAGACAGATGGGAGGGAGCGCAAGCCCAGCTGGGCGATAAATCACAGCAGGGCAGCTCTGCCTGCCCTGCTCTGCGGCTGTGCCGGTCACCGCATTCCCAGCGGGATCGATGCTTGAGCTCTGAGCTGTGTGCATATCCCATTCCCTGGGGAGGGCAGACATCCCGCTCCCCAGGCGTGCTGCACCCCGGCATTATTCCGGCTGTGCTCCCCGCCAGACACAGCCCCGAGCAGGGACCGACCCCAGTGGTGACCAGGGGACAAAGCTGCAGGCTCGCCAAGTTTCCCACTTCCCGTCTTTGCTCTCCCACTTCCAAGGAAACGTGACCCCCTTGGGAAGTTTCCTGGAAAAACGGGGAAGCACCGTCACTGCTGGGATGAGCCTGCCAGCAAGGGCTGTCTCGTGGGACCCGGGACAGGACAACCTGCCTTGAACTTAGGCTCAAGGACGTCTGTCTTGCAAAGCTCAGCACAGCACAAGGAGATCCGAACGGGCCTTTGATGAGCTTCCAGCAAGACAAAGGAGCTTCCCTGACCCCGCTCCATCTCCCTGAGCGAGATCATCAATAAACCAGCGCCGCTGCAGCCTGCGGCTCAGACGGGCTCTCGACTCTCATGTCCGCACGTGAAGGGTGCTTAAATTAATGTCACCGCTGGAGAAAGGAGGGGGTGTCCGCCCCAGGGGTCCCCTTTGGTGCCAAGACTTGTCCGGGCTGCCCATCCATCAGCAGGGGAGGAAAGAAGAGCCTAGCGGGAAACTGCTCCTGAGGAAATACGGGGCTCTCAGCCCTGCGTGTAGCACAGTGTGAGGCTCAAACCAGAGAAGATTTTTGTCCCAAACCAGCCTCCAAACCCCCAAATTTATTGACCTGCTCTGTGCAAACAGCCACTACAAACTCTGGCAGGTCCAGGCTTTGGGGCTTTGGGGCTCCCTTCTCGGGTGCCATTAGTGGGTGTAATGAGCTGGAGATAATTGCTGCCTCGGGGACACAATTAACTCTTTCTTGCCCTGGTCCGGCTGGGGCTTTTGCATCCCACAAGAGCAATTCCCTCCCTCCTTCCCCCGCCAGGTTCCTTAGAAAACTTCCATTCCTCTTCCTTCTCAAAGTGAGCCTCTGAATCAGAGTCTGACGAACACCACGAGTTCACTGATGTGTGGCTGTGATTTAGAGTTGGAATATATTTGGAATGTATAATTTATTTCAGGTATCTGAGGCACCAGTGAAACTGGGAGCAAGCAGTGAGTAAATCAGTCATACCCTTGTGATGATGGGGGCTGCAGCCTTTATGCTGCTCTGAAAATCCTGCTTCCATGCAGCCAGGTGAATCTCATGAAGGATGGGTACTATTTGGGGCTGCGAGGATAAATCAGGGACCCCAGAGGAGGAGGTGATGTTGGGAGATTTTAATGACAGTGCTGCCACTGGGATACAACCTCTCGCAGAAAGGTCAGTGTTGCACAGCCCTCTGTCCTGGGACAGGGATCACCTCGAACCAGGTGCTGCCCAAAGAGCTGCTCCAAACCTGGCACCCATCTCCACCCACCAGGTACCACCTGGAAGCAGCAGAAGAGGAACCAGGCCCAAAGTCCACCCTCCTCCCTGCCTATGTGGAGGTTGCCTTTGCAGCAAATCACTTTTTCAGAAATGCAGAAGATGTGAAATATGAAGACAGAAATTGCCAGCGACTTTTAATTTGGGTTCTGCCAATTTTTCTGTTCCAGCTATTGATTTTCCATAAAGATTAATCCCTGCTCCCAGCCCTCTCTGACAGGCACTATCTGGATGTTTTGCTTATCCTGAGTGTGGAAATATATGTTTTATTAAGTGTCAGAGCTCACTAATGAGAAGAAGGAGGAAAATCAATTGTCTGCTTATATCTTGATCTCAGACAGGACTAACAAGTTCTTTATTTTGATGCCGTGGACAGGATGGGCAGAGTGACAAACAGAGTGACAGTGGCTGTCAGCTCTGCTATAGAGACAGATCAGCTGATGAGGGGGGTAAAGGGTTACGTGGTGTTGGATGCTTCAAACACATTTGTATGTGTATTAATTCAAAGAGATTCATAGAATGCTATAAAATTCTACAGCTGAATGGATCCCTGATGTAAAGTGATGGAAAACAATAAAATTTCAGCTGCAGACTCTAAGCAGGTTTATTCTCCTATCCCTAAAACCAAGAAAACAGCCTGGCCAGCTGCTCAGGGTAGGGGCAGCCAAAGGGATTTCATTTTTCCATGCTGGAGTTGGGATTCAGGTTAGTATTTATGGCAATAGAAGTACAAGCAAGCTCAGTGCAAGTCTCTGCACAGCTTCAGCCACAAACCCCGTTTCAAACAATGCACCATGGTGTGTTCATAGAAAGTGCTCAGGTGGAACAAGATGAGCACTAAGGTCCCTTCCAGATTGAGCCATCCTGTGATTCTATGATTCCGTGATTCCTCCTTGGGCATCTGGCACAGGGCCCAGCTGGAACAGGAGGCAAGGTAAGCTGGGCCTCCACAGGACTCTTCCCATACCCTCAGACTACTGAGGCTGATTTGAAAGGACAGCTCTAGTTCCCAGCACACACAGCCCAAACAACAGGATCGAGACCCATGACACGAACATTAACATTCATTTCCCACAGAAACTTTGTGTAATTATCAAATACTGATCTCCAGTGGCCCTCCTCCCCAAAGAAGGCTACCAACCTGCTTTCACTCATATTCGTTATCTCCCTTGTCTGTTAGAGGATCACACCTGACAATTGTATAGTTAATCTCTTGGCAGCTGTGAAATGAAACACTAAGCTCCGGCTGCCTTGAGAAGATGCATTGATTTCTTAAAATGACAGATCGCCTCCTCCCTTGATGTTCAAGCAGGAGCTCAGGGCTAGCGTTATGGATCCTGCCTGTCATTCAATTAAAAAAGCTTAGCAGAGATGCTCCAGCTGAGCACACCAGACAGCATTAAGGCTAAGCCCTGACCCAAAGATTTAATAGCAGGGAGTACGAAGGCACCTTCAGCCCTGGGGGCTTGTCCAGTTTGCTGATGAGTTCACCAGTTGTGGTGTGGAGCTCGCCACTGTGAACCAGACAAGCCACTCTGTTCTCCACAGTAACACAGCTGACTGGGCAGCCAGGTCCCATAGGAAAGCAGAGCAGGAAAATCCCGTCCTTCCCAGAAGGAAGTTTGCTGCACTTAATGGAGCATTTTATATCCTATTTCAACACAGCTCTTTCATAAGGATTATGTGTTTAACAAAACTCTTTGACACTGTGAAACAGCCTCAGTCTCACTGTGGAGAATGAAGCGCTGGTGACTGGCCTCAGATGGACTTTGCAAGATTCTCCCCCCAAAAGCAAATAAGCCCCCATTCACAGCAATGTCATAAAGCCCAGCAGGCTTCATCTGAGATTTAGATTAGATATTAGGAAGAAATTCTTCCTGTGAGGGTGGTGAGGCCCTGGCACAGGTGCCCAGAGAAGCTGTGGCTGCCTGATCCCTGGCAGTGTTCAAGGCCAGGTCAGAGGGGACTTGGAGCAACCTGGTCTAGTGGAAGATGTCCCTGCCCATGGCAGGGGGTGAAACGAGGTAACTTTCCAGCCCAAGCCATTCTGTGAACCTATGATTCCACGGTTCCATCATTCTACGTTCCATCTTCCCTGGTTCCACCGCCCCATTGTGACACAGCAGCGGGCATGGAGTGCCGTGGCGCTGCCCGGTGTCACTGCCGTGTCACCGCTTTGCAGACGCAGCAGACACATCTCTTTGCACGCGCAGAGCAGACCTGCTCTCCCCACGACACGCGGTGTCACCGAGCCTGAAGCCTCCGAAGGTACGAGGGACCGGGGCGGGGCGCGGGGGGAAGCGGCCGGGAAGGAGATTACTGGGATTTACTGCCATCGCTACCCACGGCTGGGGCGTGGAATGGGATGAGCTTTAAGGTCTTTCCAATCCGAACGCTTCTGTGAGTTACGGAGGGAAGGGTATGAACGACTGCGGGGGTTGTCCTGGTTCGGCCGCAGCTCCCCAGGCCCGGGGGTCGCCGTGGCAACGGCCGCGTTCTGCGGGGCCGGGCCGGGCCGGGCCGCGGGTGGATCCGGCCGGGCCGCGCCGGGACCGGAGCTCCTGGACACAGCTCCCGGGGCCTGAGGAGCACTATGGACGCAGCTCCCGGGACCTGACGAGGTGGGCTGGAGCCCGAGGGGGCAGCCCTTTGGTGCCCCTGCGACCGCTCCAAACCCCGGCCTGGGTGAACACAGAGCCCCCTCCTTGGGTGATGCAGCCCCCCCGGCTGCAAACAGAGCAGCAGTGCAGGGAATTCAGCCAGCCCTCCCTGGCAGGAAAAAAAAAAAAGGGGGTGCAAAACCACGGGAAAAAGCAAGGAAAACAAGCACAATGACAGCTCGGTGTGTGGGCAAACACATTGCTCGGCAGAGCCAAATCCCTCCAAGAGTGGGGAATGTCACCTGGCGCGTGTGCTGGTCCTGCTGCTTCATACACGATGCCGGGAGCTGGCACTGCTTTGGTTTGGGTCAGGTTTTTTTGTGGAAAGAAAAAAAAATTAAAAGGAAATATAGCTTGTTTTTCTTTTAGTTGACAGCTCTCTTGGAAGATAAAGTTGTAAATGAGTGACTTACTATAAACTGTGGTGCAGCTCAGGGCCAGACAGCTGAAAGGTTTACAAACGCTTGGAATTCCTATGAGGAAGTGTTAGTAGCTCTGTTATGAATTTAGGGAAAATGAGGCCAAGAAAAATGGCTTTGTCAAGTAGATCTCACCATCTAGCTTCTACAGGGCATGCAAGAATTAAGATATCCCAGTTAGATCTTAGTTTCAGAATGCTGTATTAATTTTGTTTTCAAATCAAGTGTGTCCAGCTTGTGAAAGCCACCTAAATGTCCAGCTGGGTTCTCATTACAGTATCACTGACAACAGGGACACAGGCATTTATTTAGCTAATTGCTGTTTATGGTACATAAGCTGTGTGAGCCACAGGCACTTCAGCTAAAGCACAACAGAGAAACACCTTCCACCTTGGCACAGATGGCACTGCCAGCCAGGGCACCTCTTTGCCAGTAAATGAAGTATAAAATCATCCCAGAATGGCTTGAGTTGGAAAGGACCTTAAAGTTCATCTCATTCCAATGCCCTGCCACAGTCAGGGACATCTTCTATTGGACCAGGTTGCTCCAAGCCCCATCCAACCTGGCCTTGAACACCTCCAGGGATGGGGCAGCCATGTGTGTACATGTGTGTCATTCTCTTACTGTCCATTGCAGAAAAACAAGAAAGCAAGCAGACCTCATGGTCTGAGATGATGCAAACTAAAACCAAAGATAGGGAAAGCAGCACATCACTGTAAACATTCAGGTTATGACTGTCAGTCCACTGGTGAAGGTAGAAGTGCGAGGAAAACACTGTCATTCCTCCTGGAAGCTGTCGTGAGGTGGCACTCGGTGCATTGCGTTGTTCTGCCTGCTGCATTCCAGCTCACGTGGGGGCAGAGGGTTAATTTGAATCACCAAGGTGATTATGTAGCTGTAGGAACTGGCTGAGAAGATGGGCCTCAAACCTCAACAGCCTGGCAGATTACAAAGAGAGAAAAATAGACATCTCCAGAGAGGCAGAAGAATGGAAAGAAATTGCTTAGAGGAGTACAAAGGCAGCTAATTAGAATGAAACAAGATAATAAGATAGGGAGAAATTTTGGCAGAGTGTATCAGAGAATAGTTCCTGTCAGTGAATCTATTAAGAAGAGGTAGAGCCTCTCAAGGGCGGGTAGAGGGAGACCAGTTGGAAGACGATACAAAACATTAGAAACCATACAAGTATAGAGGAAAATTCCTCTGGAACTACATCTAATCTGACAGTTCTTTATAAGCTAAGCTTTAATTAAGAGAGAAGAGTCACAGCCATGATTGTACTCCCTCACAGCTGCTTTTCCTTTGGTTCTTAATGTTATTATTGTTGCTTTCTGACACAGCACCCAAGCTTTGGAAGCATGGCTAAGGTTTTGCATGAGACTGAAACCGGTTCGGACAGTACTGCACCCAGAGAAGAACAGGACAACCATGCCAGCATGGAGCAGTACCTGAGAAACAAAAATCTTATTCTGGATTTCCTGCGCTCTGACCTGAACCCCCACAACCTCCAGTACCACTGGAACAAAGTTCATCTTCTGAAGAAGTGTTACTTTTACTTGAAGTTTGAGCCCAGACACGTGTGTGTGAGAGACCAGAACAATATGATGATTTTTGCTGACATCTTGCAAATAGCAAACCCCTGCCAACTCCAGAAGATCAAGAAGGTGGGAAAAAACCAGACTGAAATCCAGCTGGCACTTTTAACTGAGCTGTTGGAACAGTTGGAACGAGGTCGGGAGGAGCTGAGCCGTTACGTACAGATCTGTGACGTGGAAACTTTCCTCTCCCAGTGGGACTTGAATATAAAGAGAGTGCTCAAGCTCTCCATGTTTTTCAGTAAGCTCATTGCCCTGGAAGAGCCAAGGAAGCTCCATGTCAAGCACAGTTTGGTGTCACAGATACATCTTGGAGGTGCCCTACACCCTCCCATTAGTTTTTCTCTCTATACGAAGAAGCCGCCGATTTTTGATCGGATAGAGTCATTTGCATGCCAGACCTGGGCCCAGCTCAAGTGGTTCACTGAAAGTCAAGAGTCGCACCTTGAACGATGGCAGCTGGAGATCAAACTAGTGACAGATGACACTCAGACAGAAGCAGGATACGGCCGGACCCAGGAAGTCATCTCCAACCCGTGTGTAATCAACCACCTGCAGCCTGGCAGGTTGTATGAGTTCAAAGTCAGGAGATCTGACACTCACACGCTCGTCTACTCGCAGTGGCACGACTGCATTATATTGAAGACAAAACCTCACCCTGTTGAAGATGCCAAGGAAGCCCCCAGCCGCAGCCTGATGAGGCGGCTCACAAGACCGACTCCCTCACTTTAATGGTTTAATGAAAGAGATGAATAAGAGTAATTAAAAATAAATTGTTTAAACAGTTTGCATAAAGTCAAACTCGTTCTGTTTTCAACAGCAATTTTACATGCGCCTTCCCAAAATCTTTCCAGGTTAGCAGTAACCCATTTGAAATTTCTCACAAAAAATAGCACCTTCAGGCAGCATTTGGGACTCAACACTTGTGTCCCACTGCCAGAGGTGACAGGTGGGAGCAGCCAGAACCAGGAAGTCTTGCAGGACATCTCTGAAGCAGAGCACAGGAGACAGAAGCATCTCCACCATCCAGCGCTTTCCATCCCCTGAAGGATGCTCAGTGTCAGCTTCTTCCAATGATGTTTTGGGTTTTTACTGTCCTTCCTCCAAAATACCCGAACTGAACTCTAAGCTCTTCAAATCACCCACCCAGACTTAGATCCATCACTGGTTTCTCTCACCCTCTACACCCTGTGCCTTATAGGTACCTAAGCATGACTTCACCCCTCTATAGTGCATGAAAAGATCACTTTTAATAAAAAAAACCAACCAAAACCCAACAATAAATAACCTCCAAGCCTCCCAGCGAGCAGGAAAGGGTAATACATCAATATGTAAAAAATTATTTTTCTGCCAAAAAACTGCAGCTAATGTTAATTTTCTTTTTTAACATTTGGTTCAGTCCAAACAGAGCTGTCCTCAGACAGATTCTAGTCAAACCATCACATAAACAAACTTTTTAGTAATAAAATTTATTATTTAAATAAATTCAAATCATTTTTACAATTATGGCTTAAATATCAAAAAAGGAATGTTGAGGTTCATTCTTATAAACAGTCAAAGCAGATAAAAATACTTGTATCCAAAAGGTCATTTGAGGTTTGCTGCAAGTCACAGACATACAAAAGATAAAAACCTGCCACATTTCAAGTTCCCTAATTCACACTTCATGACACCTGACATTTCATTTCTATTTTTAAAAAACCCAACAATTTATTGCAGTAAATTGATTGTCCTACACAGATCTGTCCAAATCCTCAAAAACAGTCCAGCTGGCCTGGTGCTGGGCTCACCACTGGCTGCCTGCACAGGTTCCCCTTGTTCAATTCGTGCTCAAACTCTAGCTAGTGCTGAGGAAATTAGGTTAATGCTGTTGGATGAACTGACATTTGTGTCCTGCAGCCATGTGCTTTTGTCTCTGACTGTGGAGAACACAGAGCCTGTGAGTGGACAGATGCCCTGGGCACCATGCTTCCAGGGTGTTCCTACTGGGATTACCAAAAGTTTGGTATTTTAAGAATATTGCTCGAACGTAAAATTCTTTCAAAAGTAAATTCAAAACTCTGCGTGCAAATGAAACCAGGCTATTTTGAACTTTTTTTCCTCTGTTGATTTCTATGATTCTCTCCATGAGCATAAGGACAAAAATATGATACTCAGCTGTCACTACCGTCTATAAAAAGTTTAATTGCACTTTCTGCTATCCCTGACTATTGCATGACCAGCTCTCCAGGCACCTGCTCACAGCACCAGCAGCCCAAGGGCCCAGCCTGGCTGTAACTGCTGCTTGGGTGCATTTCCTAATCACCACTTATAAAATACATCCTAAGAGGAAAAAAACCCCACGTATATTGTCTTGCAACACAAAGGTGACCAAGCAAAGCATTTCAATCTACCTCCGTGGAGTAGAAATGAACAATTTTTTCCCGATGAGAACAAAGGGAGTTGCTTTATGAGGACTCTCTTGGCCAAACCCCCTCCAAGAGCACTGACTAAGCCACTACACTTGGGGTGAGTTTCCTCATTTGTGTTACAGGTATGAAATAACCACCACAAAACCCAGGGGAGAAACTCTTCACTTAGAGGAGATCATGAAAATGAGACCCACTGGTTCTAAAGGAACCAAGATGGCTTTGTTAAAATGAAGCTGGCACTGTGCTAAAGTAGTTATTCCAACAATTTGAGCATTTTCTGATATTCTCCGTAACATCTCAGAGCTAGATGATTGCATTTCAGTAGTCCACAGAATGATTCCCAGACAATCTTATTTTGGAATTGCAATAATATTTGCTAATCAGGCTGGTGCAGAATCTTTTAAGATCCCACCCAGGATGACTTCAAAGAGGAACAATGAATTTTAAACCTTACCAGCTTTCATCAAGCACCTTTAGAACCAGCAGGAGGTACTTCCTATGGGTTTTTATCCTTCATGGAATTGCCAGCCATATGCCCACTATTATGCTTCAGTAGGACAAGAGCAAGCCTGGGTGGTCTTTGGCATAGAGCTCAAACCCCCCAAAGGCAGACTGCAGGAAGGTAGTTTAAAACTAGGAAGAGAACAACAAAACTTCTCCGTAGGTTCTGAAGTCAAGTCTAACACAGACTCATGAGAAGAAACAGTGTTAAATGGAAACTTTTCCAGACACAATGCTTTCCTATTGCCATTTCTCCACATGGGAAAGAGCCACGCTGGATTTCAGTTGCAAACAGGACAAAATTCCTCCTGCCATAGCGCTGTGACATCACAGGGATCCACGCCATAAGGAAAACTCGTGTCCCAGCACAGTACAGACTTGGTACAACGCCATGATTGCATCTCAGCTCCATCCCACATAAACACCTAAGGACAGCCAAGCATGTGGTTTGGGGAGAGCCGAGGCAGGCACTTCATACATTCAGAATTGAAATGAGATAAAAGACACCCTCCCTCAAAACTCTCATGCTTCCAAAAGCAGCTCCATGATTCTCAGAGGGCACCATTCACCACAATACATCTCTACCAGCCAAATGTCACTGGGTGAAAGCAGCTTCTCTGGTGAACCACAGCTTCCAGCTCACAGCAGTTTGGCTACAGAAAATGTAAAAATACATTACACACATACACGCCGCGGTGCACTTACCAAACCTCCTTCACTGCTCTTAAAAACTCAGGCCATGAGGCTGTGAAACAAATTCACAGAGTTAGAAGTTAATAAATTAAAAGCAGCTTTAAAAAAATGTGGGGTAGGAAAGGGAGGGGGCGCTCATAGGAGATTTCAAATAAAATTCTGAACAGTTTAAAATGGGCTGACAAATCCCAACATTTCCTGGTAGGAGTGGTCCCCACTTTTCATTGCCTTTATGCTGGTGAGGACAACCTCCTTCATACAAAGAACACGTAAATCTATTTACAAAATCACCTTGGCCTTGGTGCTGCAATATTTACATGCTCACAGAACAACATTTTGGCTAGACAAAGAGTGGTGCATGCGTCTCTCATTGCTTTCCTCCTTCACTTAAAAAAAAAAAAAAGTAAAAAATGAGAAGCCTTAAAAATCCCCTGTCCTTGGATCTAAAATGAGAGGCAGTACTCAGAAGCTTTGGTCCTCCATGGCAAGCAGCAGCTTGCTGTGCCACTCCGCTGCGTGCAGTCATTCCACCCTGATGAATGGACTGAGCATTTGATCCCCAAAGTGCAACCCCGACAGCTGGAGTAAATATTTGGTCCCCCCAAGCTGCAGCTGCAGTGGCAGGTAGGATGAGGGTTCTGCTGAGCAACTTACAGTTACAAAAATAGTATCATCATCAGTAAAGTCACATGCCCATCATCCATCTCCAAAGCTTTTTGGTTTGCTAGAATTGAAAGTTCCTGCCCAAGGTTGCACTGATTAAAAACACCCCAAGATGCTGAAGCAGACTCTGAAGCTGAGTTGTCACGGTGCGGGAAGTTCCCAGATCCCCTGCTGCATTTGGCTCCGTAGGTCATTGAATAATGGAAAGATTTGGTCCTTCCCAAGGCACACATAACGCAGTTCAGGCAGAGAGGGCCCGTCCTCACCGGCAGAGGGCTGGGGTTCTCCTGACACGGATCTCCTGGGCTGCAGTGCAGCAGTTGTGCTTGTAGTAATGCTGGACCAGTCTCCCCCACAAAGGGTTGCACTCTAGGAGGTACCGGTTCCCTGTGGGCACAGGGACAGCAGGTTAGTGGCCAGAAGAGGCTTGGCTGATACCATTTTTGTCTATAACCTCTAGCTAAGGGGGCTGGGTCACTTGCAGGGACATATCTGTGAAATCCCAGCTCCCTTTTCCGCGCTGTCGTATCTGTGAGAAGCTTCCCTATACACCACAGCCTACACCTGCATGATTAGGAGCAAAATGAGCAGCCAGATTTTTCTTAGGAGAGAGCTCTAGCATGAGAACAACAGAAGCAACATGGTCCAAAACGAAGGGTGAGAAAAAATAACTATACTTGCTGTATTCAAGCTGTGAATGAGCCCTGCTTTGCCCAGACTGCCCAATTTCAAACCCCCAGACTAAAGGGCAGAAGAATAAAGCAAGACCACTGGTTGTATTAGTTTGGATCACCAACCCTTTATCCAAGCATCCCATTCCCCTGCAGGCCTGTGCATGGTCCAAGGATACCAACCTATGATGCAGAGTCCTTCCTGAGCTCGTGTGATGCCAACATTGACCTGGTTTGGGTCAGTGACAAACCCCAGGTATTTCTTCTGCCAGCTCTTTGTGGGCTTCCTATCGATCTCAGACCGGGGGCAGGAGCGTACAGTTGACAGGATCACATATCTCCATTCACTTCCTAGAAAGTGGAAGCAAACCAGATTTTTTTAGAAGGAAGCATCTGGCCATTTCTCCACCCCACAGGACACTCATTTCTCTACTGCCACTGTCTAGGTTTCTCCAGCTTTGGAGACCTTTGGACTCCTGGTTGTTGCTTTTCAAAGAGAACGAACATCTGGCAGCTCTCTAACACCCTTCTCAGATACATAATCACAGAACCACAGAATGGTTCTGTTTGGAAGGGACATTCTGTGTTCCAGCCTCCCTGACATGGGCAGGGAACCTTTCACTAGAAATCTTCCACTAGAGATCCTCCACCTTCCTGCCTTCAGCAGCCTCACCCTGCCCAAGCACTCTAGAGGCTTCCAAAGGATTTATTATAATCACAAATCACCCAGAAATCTGGTCTTCCATGGCTGAAATGATGCTGGGGTAGGGTTTGCTTTAAGACTGTATCTTCTCCTCAGGAAGGCAGAAGGGGACAGACCCAACCCTCCCCCTCCTGTCCCCTCACCTTGACTCTTCATGATGGTGCAGACGGTCACCCCGCGGATGCCCTCCCTCTGTAGGCTCTTGTTGATCTCGGACACCTGGGCGCTGTAGGGGCTGAGGATGGCGATGCTCTCTGGCCGGATGGTGCCATCTAGTGTCAGCTGCTTGGCTATCCTCACCTGAAGGGACCAGCGTCCTGCTCACCTGGGATCGGGGCCAGAGGGCAGAGCCCCCCAGCACCCCTCCCCAGGGCAGCGATGGCTCCTGCCTTGGGGTCACGCTTCCCTACACCTGCCTCAGCCCAGGGGCGTCCTGATGTGCTCCAGACCCGGGAGGCACCAGGCAGACGCTGCTGATCTTTATATCTTTATCATCCCTCCACAGTTCCAGCACAACACCCTCCCTTCTGCATCCCCAGCAGTTCCCCAGGACCCTCCTCACCGCTTGTGCCACTTCCTCCAGGTTAGCTTTGGAGTTCTCATTTCCTTCCTCAGTAGAAATCATGAGGGAGTGCTCCTTCCCTTCCACGTGCCCGAAGATGATGGGGCAGCAGTTGTTATCTCTGTGGTGAAGCACACTGGCTTTCCGAACAAGCTGAGGACATGTTCTCAGCCGCCTTTCATAGAACTCCTGGGATGGGAACTCGCAAATGCTCTTGTGCTGGCAGAGAAAAGGGGGGAAACTGAGGTGAACAAAATGCAAGGAACTTCTCAACCTGCAGCATCTTTCTGGGCAGGCTTCACCCACAATGCCATTCTGCTGGGGCTGGCACTGGTATATTCCTAGATATAATCCTGTGTCTGGGAAGGGGAAGCACTAACGGAGAATATCTGATGCTCAAGGTAAGCCCCGTAAACAGCATTTTGTGTGACGGAGAGGAGACAATCCACTGGAGGGCCTCACCATGCGGTACTGCGTGTCCAGCATCCACGCCTGTCCCCGGTAGCGCTCAAAGAGAGATGTCTCCATGCCAAGACTCTTGCAGACATCGTTGTTAACCACCGGCCGCAGCTGTTTGTGATCCCCCAGCAAAACAACCTGGAAGGAAGAGCAGACACCTCAGCTGCGAGGTGGTGGCAATGGCAAAGGCCATCAGCTCTTTCAAAGGCTGTTTGTACATGGACATTCGGTGCTACTTATTTATGTTATGCTTACAGCAACCTCAGCCAAAGACCACATTGGACATGATATAAAGATTCTGTCCTAGGTAATGTTTCCATCTGATGGGAGCAAAACAAAGAGCCATAGAATTCTAGAATTACAGAATGGTTTGGGTTGGAAGGAATCTTAAAGCTCATCTCGTTCCAACCCCATGCCATGGGCAGGGACACCTTCCACTAGATCAGTTGCCCCAAGTCCCACCCAACCTGGTCTTGAGCATTATTAAGGATGGGACAGCCACAGCTTCTCTGGGAAACCTGTGCAAGGGCCTCCCCACCCTCACAGGGAAGAATTTTTTCCTAATATCCAATCTAACTCTGCCCTCTGTCAGTGTGAAGCCATTCTTCCTTGTTCTGTAACTCCATGCCCTTGTCCTAAGTCCCTCTCCAGTGCTCTTGGAGACCCTTTAGGCACTGGAAGGGGCTCTAAGGTTTCCCTGGACCCTTCTCTTCAGGTTGAACAACCCCAAATGTGTCTATGCTTCTTGTCACGTTAATACTTTGTACCTGGGCCAGAACATTTCTTTGGTGGCAGCGATAACCACCCCATAAAGAAGCACAAACTTTAAAATCCTAACAGGTCTTGGGAGAGCTGCATGGTAAAGGATGGAAAAGGTTCAAGAGCCCTGAGCAGCTGTCCCAGAGACACGTCTTTGGCAGGGACATACCTTCTCAGCACGGCGGTGGCAGACCAAGGGGATGAGGGTCTCGGGCTCTGTGGACATGGCACACTCATCGATGATTATCTGCCGGACATCGAGGTGCTCCAGGGCGCTGGCAGACGCAACAGAGCAGGTGCACAGGATGACATCGTGACACGCCAGCTGATATGCACGACCTTGCGACAACCAACTTTTGTACCTAGTATCAATGCAGAAAACACCAGGTTATGCATAAGGGAAACACCTCCAGATTCCTCATGCAGAAACCAGGCAGAGGCTGTGCTTTCCCAAATGATTATGGCTTCACCTCCCTCGCCAGGATGAGCTGGTGTTCCCAGGAAAGGGCTTTGGATGGACACTGTAGGAAATGTCTTTTGTCCTGAACTCAACAGGGCAGGGGGTCCGGGTGAAGGATTCAAGGTTCACACAGGTATAATAGGAATTTTGGTCCAGATGGACAACAGCACCAGTGCAGAAGTGATTCTGAGGCTCTGTGCTGTACCACGAACCTCGAGCTCATCACTTTTTATCATTATTCTGAACACACAGTTTATTAATCTGTGCTTCAGAGGTGGCACACAGCCAAAGTCAGCCGTCTCTCACCAGGGTCTCTTCCTACTCACTCCTTTGTTTCTTCTTCTGTGATCTCCTCTCCTTTCCTCACCCGAGCGTCAAAGTGACAGATCTCCTGCCAGAATTTGCTTGGTGCCCGCCGGATGCGATGATGCAGGATTATTTCGCTGAATAAAGAGTCAATATATAAGTATTTTCCCTCAACACTGAGACCTGAGTGATTTCCTCTACAGTGAAGCAGACCACACCTCCTCCCTATGTGGAGAAACCCCATTAGCTAAAAAACTCACAGCCAAACTTTCCCATCTTTGTAGACCCAATAATTCAACCTCGAGGACATAAAATACAACCGCTTCCCTTTAGCAGCCGCAGGAATGAACTCAGAGACATTCAGGGCTGTTCCAAAAGGATATGAAAACATCTAGGGACTTTTCAACAACCTGGATTTCCTGACTAGGTGCTACATTAGACTGTACATGTTCACTTGAAAAAATTAATTACAAATTAATTAGAAAGCAGGTTAATAGTGCTGCTCCACAGTGGTGGAGTGAAACTGTATTTGCTCTGGCTTGTTCGCCGTTACTGATGCAGAAGCCACCTCCCCAGCACCCTAAGAGCCTGCAGGGCCATGCCATCCTACCTGAGCTCACGTTTTGGCTTTGCATCCCGTAGGGATTTACGGGAGATGTTCCGGTTGCTCCCCGGGTATGGGAATTCCATCGTCTCAATGGCCTCCCCATAAACCCTCAGTGGTTTCAGGTTCTTCGTCTTCATCAGCATCTCTGGAGAAGGAGGGTAGGTCTGCTCAGACAGCACCAGGCACTGATGGTGCTCAGGCCTGTCCTCTCCCTGCCCCTCACTCATCATCCCATCTCCACTGGTCCTCACCCTGCAGTGCAGGGTCTTCTGTAAGAACCAGCCCCACCTTCTGCCCCCTCCACACCACGTGTTCTCCCTCCCACCAGCACAAGCCACTTCAGGGGCTTAAAAGATGGTAGTTACCAGCAACAACATCAACAGACTTGTTGGATGGGCCACAGTACAAGATGCACTTTCTCCTCTCGTATTTTTCTTCTTCCAAGCATGGTGTTTTGTCCTTCTCATCACTCTGCTCATTCAGTTTATGGAACCAGTAGACAATGTGAGTTCCAACAACCGTCTTCCCTGTGCCTAGAGGAAAAAAGGAGCATGCTGAGAACATTTTAACCACAACACTCATGCTCTGGATTGGCACCCAGCTGATCAGCCATGAAATAAAATCTAGAACAGAGGGGACTGCCTTGCACAGCTGTGGGTGATGCCAACCCACACTCCCTTCTCCTGGCTCACCGAGGGTCCTATTGAAAGCAGCAGATCAGCTCTCACCTGCCATTCATACCACAGCAGGTGAGTTCTGCTGTCCCCCCTTACCTGGTGGGCCTTGGATGAGTGTGAAGGATTTTCTCAGAGCATCCAGAATAGCCTGGTTCTGACTCTTGTTAAGTTTCCAGTTGCTGCCGGGGATATCAAAGGATTTTTGCTGCAGGAATCTGGATGTTGTCACTGTTACAGCAAAGAGCCAAGAAAACAAATTTAAAGAAGGTTATTGAGGGCAGCACAGAAGTAATTCAGCAAGAGGGTGCAGCAGGTACCTAGTGATGGTGGTCCATTACAAGACCACCTAGAAGCAATCCTTGTCCCATGCCAAGATGCTCTGCCCACGAATCATCTCTCTGAGTCCTGGGGATGACAACCTCAGCCGTGCCAGCCACCAGCAGGGCATCCCAAATTACCTAGCAGCTCCTCTGATCCCCTTGTCAGGAACCTCATGGTGTGGGAGCATCACCCCTGTGGCAAGGGCCCAGAGAAACTGCCGGGGCACCTGCCTGGCCAGAAGCAAGTAGCCACAAGGTAAGGAAGATTAATATTTGCGCTTACCTTTTTGAGGAGGTTCGTGGCCAAGGGCGATGCTTTGAGCAAGGGCAGAGGCGTACTTGAGCCTCCAAAGTGCTTTTTCTTTGCGTCTGACAGACAAGGAAAAATAAGAATGAATGGAATGTAGCATAAAATAGCAAAAGTTGTAATACAGTTTTGCACAACTGCCTTACTTATTCTTTCTCTCTGCTCTGTTGTTGCATTAACTCCTTCCACAAATAACTTAAACTTATTCTGCTCCTCTGCATCTGGGACCATTTCTCAACTGACTGAAGAGCTGAGCCTGCAAAGATGTTGAAAGCAAGGAGCACAACTCCTGTCCCAACTCCGTTTCATTATGGCCCACCCCTTTTTACTGGATTAGCTTCCAATTTTTCCTAAAATTCATGATGCAAGAGGAAGCACATTCTGCCCTGAGAATGCTACAGTGCTGGGGGTGTATAGCAGCCTGTGCTGTGTACAAGGAAGGGCAAACTAGACATCAGCTGATTTTAAAAAGAGCAGAAGTTGCTTTGCGGCAACAACAAAGGGGAATGATTTGGAAATCAGGGAGCTCTTCCGTTAAGCAAACCCCACTCCAGGGCTTCACTTGGCCTCTTATAACACATATTGCAGCAACTCAGTAACGTAAGAAGCAGGTGCTCGAGGAAATATCAGCACTTTCCCCCATCTCCCCATTCTCAGGGACAACCAGAAGAGCATGAGACCCTCTGGAGAACAGACCTGAGGAGTGCTGCCACACCCTCCAAAGACCCACAGCCCAACAGTATGGCCAGAGTAAGGGTAAGGGCAGGTTTTTCAGGGGATCAGCCACAGCAGTGAGGAAGGCCCGTGGGGGTGCAGCAGAGGGGTCCTGTGGGAAGCCAGGTTAACCAGAGCACACTGCTGAGCCCACTTACATGTCTGGCAGCATCTTTGGAATGAGCTCCACCGTGAACCTGGCAGAATCCTGTGAGATCTCCACAGGGATGTTCTCCATAGACATATAGTGGATGTAAAAGTTCATAGTCTGCTGACCAGACCTGTCTGACTTCTCATCATCATTGAACTCCTCTGTGACCCCGTGAGCTACCCAGGTGTAGGTATCGGGATCAACCACAAGTTTGCTCTCTGGTTTGCTGTTGTCAAGCAAAGACAGGTTCTGGAGGCCATGGCTAAGGCATTCCTCATCACTCTGGAGGCTCTTGGGAAGCTTCAGCCCACCTAAACGAATGCACAGGTAACAGTGGAAGAAATCCACTTCAATGGAGCACTCCTCCAACCACTTCTTGTTCAGCACAAAGCTCCCTTGCAGCTGTCCTTTGCTTGTCCTTTGCTTTGCCCACTTTATTTTAATATCATGGAGGACAATCGAGTCGTTCTCGGCCACGGCACACACCGCAGACTCCATGGCACTCATGGGCATCCACACCTTGTTGTACTCCGTCGTGCTCTTGTACTTGTCCTTGGACTGCAGCGTGGCGTAGGCCGAGAAGCAGTTGATCGGCTTCTCCATGTGCTGCAGGCAGACCTCAAACCCCGGTGTCACACACCACAGCTGCACGAAGGGCACCAGGAAGCCCCGGCTGACGTCCGTGGTGAGCTGGAACTGCAGCGCGTCACCGGCGCTCAGCTCCAGGGACAGCTCCATGTAGTGGGAGCAGGAGCTCTTCCGCACCCAACCTATGTGCCGCTGGTACAGCTCCTTGCTCTGCCGCAGCAGGGATGCGGCCCTGTCAAACTCCTCGTTCCTGATGGCCTTGAGCACATCTTGCCACGTCTGGGTGCAGAAGAGGGTGACGCTCTGGTCACGGAGGGGCCCTTCCCGCAGGCTCTGCTCCTTTGTCTCTGCAGAGTACATCCTCCTCTTCCAGGTCAGCTTGATGCTGCTCCGCTGCTGGATGAACACAGGCTGCTCTATCAGCTGAAGGGACCTGTAGCTAATTATCTGTGGATCTGGAAGACTCTCCTTGTTCAGGGGAAACAGGGCTTTAAAAAACCTGCTCATCTCTTCGATATCCACCACAAAGGCAATCTTCTGCAGAACCTGATCCTTCAGCTGGTTGGCCATCTGCAGGGAGTGGGCTCTCTTCTCGTACGTCATCGCCTGGGTATTCTTCCTGTTGAAGTCATGACAGAGAAACTCGATGTCGTCCACAGAATAGATGAGGGGCTTCTTGCGGAGCACGGAATGAAGGTGCCGCTGGACCACGACATCCACGTACCGGCGGATGGGAGAGGAGGCCCAGGTGTAGGAGTCAACATGCAGGGAGTAATGTCCTGCCTTCGACTGGACAGTGGAGTTGGAGCGACAGAAGTAGGAGCGGCTTAGTAGCCTCCTGAACTCCAGGGCCACGGGGGCCAGCTTTGGGTGGATGTCATCAGTGACAACGAGGTCGAGCATCTTCTGGAAGTCACGGGCATTAGCAGCTGACTGCAGGTGCTTCCAGATGGGGCCCAGAAGACTGAACTCCACATTTTTAGGGGAGTCTTGTCCAGGAGGCATTTCTCCCAGGTGATGCAAGAGATGGATGGACAAAGGAATGATGTGGCTGTACTTGTTTTTCATGTGTGACAGCTGTGTAAGACTTGGCTCACACTGACACCGGAGAGGAGTGACATTTCTGGTCGCCTCCTGGTTGGTGAGGAACTCGGCCACGAAACTATTGAACATGATCATTAACTCCTCTATCATCTGATGGGACCCCCTGTTACCTGGGGAACTTTCCTCATCCAGCCGGTCATAGAAACAGTCCTCCTGCAGCCGAAACTTCCGATGGATCCTGGAGAAGTGATAAGCCACAGCTATGCAGTCCTCCAGGGTATCAAAACGAAGGGCCTTTGCTGCTCCCCTGTAGCAGTTCTTAATGCAGAGCTCTGCCTCTTCGTAGGACAGCTGCCTGTCCGAGCGGATCACGGAGATGGTGAAGATTCCCTTTAACATCTGATCAGTCTCCTTTTCTATGGTGACAAACAAGGAGATCACCCGTCGATCCTTCTGCGGCAGGAGGCTGCAGAGATCTTGGCTGATTTTGGGTGGGAACATGCACAGAGGCTCCTGCTTGGGAGCATAGTAGGTGACACCCCGCTTCTTTGCTTCCAGGTCCAAGGCACTGCCTTTGGGAATGATGCCAGCCACGTCTGCAATGTGGATCCCAATCTCATAGTGACGCCCCAGATCCCTAACGCTGATAGCATCGTCCAAATCCCTGGCACCTTGGGGGTCAATAGTGAAGGTCATATAATTCCGACAGTCCTTCAGAGCTTCCTTGGTGAGGTTTATGTTGCTGTTGGAGGTGTATTTGGCTAACTCTCTGGTGACAGCAGCTGGGTATTTGTTCTCCAAACCATACTCCAAGGCAAGGATCTTTAAGCCTTCTTCCAAAGTCAGTGCTGCCTGCAGGATCTCTGTTATTATCCCTAAAGGGTAGTAAAATCCTTCCCGCCAGGAGATGACCTGGACACAGAAGAACTGGCACCTCCTTGTCTCCTGGTTGATCTTCTCACAGCTGACCACTCTGTACTTCCCATTGATAAACCTGCGGATGGGAATGACATTGGGTTTCTCCTGCAGCCCTGGGACAAATATTTTGGTGACAGTGGGATCGATGGGTATCATCACACGGGGATCAAACTCGTCCATCATGCAGATGAAGATCCGTTCTCTCTCGGCACGCTTCAGGATGCCCACCACCCTCCCCTGCGGGTGGTGGCTGCTGCTGTCGCCTGTGCTGTTCTGCAGAATTTCCACCAGCACCTCATCCCCAGTGAAGGCTGTCCCGCAGTTAACTCTGCCTTTGATCTGGATGTTCATGGCAGGGGAGTCATTGAGGGTAAAGGCAGAAGCTCTGTCGAACCCTTCTTTGATCAGCTCACACCTCTTGTACATTTTGGGGTGCATATGCAGGTACTGCTGCATCATCTGAGAAGAGAAGCTGACATACTCCCACTTGTCTTTCCACTGGTTTGAAGCCTCGGATTTCACATTCAGCAGCCCTTCCTCGGACACTGTCACAAGCATGTTCTTGCTCTCATCTAAGAGCTCCTGGAGGATGGGATCATCAGCATTCATGCTCTCGCCTTCAGAGCTCGAGGAGTCTGTGTCGCTGTCCTCCTCGTCCCTCTCCGGGCTCCTGCTCCAGCTTTCCTTGTCACACGCAGCCTGTTTGATCTGAGCCATTGTCAGGCTCTCCGGGAAGATGCTCCCCTTGTCGATGCACTGCTGGATGAACCGTTTCCACACCTTGCTGCACTGGCCGTGGGAGCACAAGGCCACGGCGTCCCCCACCGCAACCACCAGCGACTGAGCCCGGGTCATGATGGTGTTGAGCACTCTGGCCTCGTTGAAGAACTCGAGGTGGTGGGAGGCTGAAACCTGCAGGCTCTTGCTGGTGTGGACCGTGCTGATGATGATGACCCGAAACTCACGCCCTGCACCAGAGGGGACAAGGGAGAAATCACTCACAAGAACCCAACAGGGAAGACCCTGCCTGGCTACCACCTGTCTACACTGTGTTACGTGGCCGTGGACTGATGTAACCTCGCTTGGCTGAAACATGGGAGTCACCTGATGTGAGTAAAGCAGCTCTTGGGGATCGTGAGATCCTCTGTGCGTGAACCAGGATGGACATCACAAGGCACCACCACCCATACACTGGGGAGGGGAAGGACAGCGTGGAGATGGGATAAAGGCAGAGCACTGGAGCACTGCAGCCATGAGCACCCATGGAGTAGCCCAGTGTGCCCAGTGCCACCAGCAGCCCCTCCTTGCAAACATGGGTAGCATTTGCTGTGAATCCCAAATTCCCTGAGGAATGGAGGGTCTTGCAGGAACAAGAGCAGTGATCATTTACAAGGATATCCCTCTCCCCTCAGGAAGAGCTCTGCTGATCACACAACAAATAACAACCAACAAGAGGCATCCTAGTGATGTCAGTGCTGGGAAGAGGCTGCAAAGAAAGGGTGTGGAGATCACAAACTCCCCCTGGGGTCAGTTACTCTCACCATGAGGAGTCCCAGCTGCACAATAAAAAAAAATGATAATGAAAACATGAATGAGTCATAAACAAAGTCCTTGAGGACAAAACCAGCCTTATCCCTCTCTTGTCATCCAGAGCAGGAGACTCCTCCTCTAGTGAGCTGTTCTGTGATTAGTACCCACAGGCCATCCTGGTTTCAATTCCCTTCTGTCACTCGCCTCCCTTGCTGGTACTTAGGGCTTCACATGATTCACACATACTCAAGTCTCTGGGATGGCACTTACAGGGTTTTTACCCTCCTACAAAGACACATCCATATATTTGAAATGAGTTGACATTTGGGTGCAGATTTAATTCAGTGTGAAATCTTATTCACTCAGGAAAAGACAAAATCAAAGAACTACCAAGCAGAAGGGGATGGAAATCAACCAAAGGACTTCCAGGCACTCCCTCCTAATCGGTGTTATGTGGACTGTGGTGGTGGCAGAGACATCGAGAGGGCAGGGGAGAGCTCTGCCTGGCAGCACCTCCCAGAGAAGTATTTTTCCATGATAACAGCCAATATTTTGCATTTTAAAAAGGTGGAAAATGTAAAGATGTTGGAAACTCCTCTGCTAACACCCCAGTGTCTCTTCCCCCTGCCTGTTACACAGTGGCTGTAGCTGCTATGGACCCTCTTGTCCACCAGCACGACTGCAAAAGCAGTGTATGATTCTGACACAAAAGACCCCAAAATGCAGCCAGGCATGAGGGACTGTTGCACAAGACACAAACCTGGCAAATTTTCGTAGTTTTCCACCACCACATCTTGTAGCTGCTTTCTCCTCAGCTCTTGTCTTATTGCAGAAACCTGGTACGAAAGAGGCACAACTGAACCCAGCTCAGAAACACCCCCCACCAAACACCAGGGTCCCTCATCCTGCCCAGCTGCAGGTTGCCCAAGTTACTTGACAGCAGTCACACATCTGGGCTGACTTCAGCCAGAGCTCCCACTGCCCTGTCATTAACCTGCCTAGAAGATGTTGATAGAAGTGTTTAACTAAGCCATCCCACCCATCTGCTCCAACCACCCAGGACATGCTACCTAAATGGAGACTGCCTCAAAAAAACACTGAAGGCCTGTGAGGCCCCAGATTTCCTATTTTTACTAGCACAAATAATCATAAATAGATTAAAAGGTCTTTCTTAGGGAGTATTTAGTCAGCAGTGCAGGCATAGCCCCCTCAGGCGGAATGCAGGGTTCCCCTACGCACCTGCGTCCCATGGGAGACCACACAGATCTTCTTCAGATCCCAGACACCCCACTCATCTGGCCACCTCTGATAGATCTCTTTCACTTTCTCAGTCACTTGTATTATCTCAGAGACGTTTTGCCAAGAAATCGCGGAGATATCCCTTTCAGCTATGCCAGACACGTGGCAGAACACGAGGGGATGAATTTCGGGATGGGATGGGATGTTCCCACTGGCTTGGATAGCGTTGCCACTGCCGATGTAGAAGTGCTTGGAGACAAACTCGATGATGCCGGCAGTGGAACGGTAATTCTCATTGAAGATGATCCTGCTCTTCATGGCCACCTCATGCCTCTCCCTCTGGTAGAACTGAAAAAGCCGGTTCAAGAGGGTGTGATCAGCAGATTGCCCACCCCCAACACAGAACAGCTTTGGGGTTATCTGCATGTGGTCCCCAGCCAGGACAATGCGGGTCTCAAAAGTGGCATAGGAGAGCGGAACCAAAGCTTCGCATTCCAGCATCTGCGCGGCCTCGTCGATCATGATGTGGGTGAAGTAGCCTCTGGGGACCTTCAAGTCCTTGGATAGCATGGAGGTGGTTATAACGATGTGGTGCTTGTCAATCTCAGCCTGTGTGGGATGGCGGAAGGAGCGCTGGTCCGGCGAGAGGCAGCAGTACATCTGGGTGATGGGGTCCGTCATGTTGATGGGCCGGTCGGTGGAGATGATCCGCAGGGGAACAGCCCATGGATGCCCCGTGGTCACGTAGTTGTGAAAATACTCCCGGATGTAAATGTCAGCAGCGCTGGAGGGCAACAAAAGGGAAAAGCATCAAGGAATTGTTGGTGCTGTTCCTAAATTCTGTGACACAAAGTTCTCTCTCATCATTCCCATCATTCCGCAGTTTCTCTCCTGGCTCTGGTGACACCACACTTGTCACAGCAGACATTCACAACCGCACAAAGGAACCGGTGTCTATGCAGCCACCAATTCCCAGACTCTTTCAAGTGTACGGTTTAAAATAGGAATTGGTACTTGAGACTAGGACATCTCTTGACACTCTTATGGAAAAATGTGATGTGCCCAACAAAAGCTGTGGCCCTGATGATGTCCAGGGCCAAGTGAGAAGGAGCTCTCCTTTGACAGCAAAGCATCCCCATCCTCGGGTGAGACAAGACCTGCAGGAGAAGCTTCCGTGCAAGCAAACAGCCTGGAACAGGCTAAGATTAGCAGTCACCATCTATTATGCATTAAAAACTGAGGCAGTAACAGCCTGCAGGATCAGATGTGGACACTCTTTTCAGTGTAACTGCTCTAATTTTAACAGTCTTGGCCTGGTTTCTCCGAAGGCAGATCCAATGGCATTCAGACCAGATCTGCGTTTTCTCTTCCCCAAACTCTCCCTGGAAAAGTCAATAGATTGGCATGTGCACAGAGCCCAACAGTCTTCAAGGGTGACTAGAGCACAGCATTAGCCCAGCATGGTCAGGCAGTGGCTGTCTACTTCTTGCAGTACACTGTAAATGCTGGAGAAAACTGTCTCTCCAGCCCTATTCCCATATATAATGAGGAAGGAATATGTTAAGTGTTCAAGGCCAGGTTGGACAGGGCTTGGAGCAACCTGGTCTAGAGGAAGGGTTTGGAACAAGACAAGCTGTAATGTCCTTCCCAACCCAAATCGTTCAGGGATTCTATGATTCTGCATTGCCTCTTCCACAAAGACTTCCACCCATGCCAGGCTTCTTCGTAGCCTGAACTAGAGCAGTTTAAGACAAATTCAATAAAAACTAATTTATCTAAACAAGCAATTGAAATGCACACTGAGAAAAGGGCAGCTTGGCTCTGGCTCATACACCCTGTCTCCCCTTCACCCCCTCAGCAAGCAATGCACCAGCTTGCCCCCAGTCTTGTCGCCTCTTCCCTGCTAACCTGTTCGTGTGAGTGCAGATTAGCACCCGTGTGTTGGGCTGCTTGAGGATCTCCAAGGTGGCCATGGCCAAGGTGAACGTCTTCCCTGTGCCGAAAGGCCCATAGATGAGCAGAGGTGGCACCTGCCGTCTGGTGGTTGGCTGGCCTGTGATGAAGGAGATGGCTTGTTTCTGCTTGCTATTTCCTTTTTGTGGGGATCCAGGAGAGTAGGGGATGGAGCAACTGGCAACATCTGGCAGGACCAGCTTCTCATCCAGCAGGCAGTCCACAGCCTGGTGCCACTGCCGGAACAGCAGCTGGTCGATTTGGAACTGGATCTCCACCTTGTGGGAGGTGTTTGCCTTGAAATTCAGCTCTGAGCAGCACCTGCTTGGTATCTGTAGCCAGATGGTCTTCTCTGTGGTGGCTTTATGCTCCACAAAAACTTCATAAACCCGATTGTCCACAGGTGGGTCAAGCGCCAGGAAGGCGGTGGACACAGACCTGCTCAGCAGATACCCCTCGTCCGTGTCTGGCGAGAGGTTGTAAGGGGTAGGCACTTCAGCAAACAGCTCCCCAGAGAGAGCAAACTTGGCCCCCATGGAGAGGCTCTGCAGCATGGGGGTCAGCGAGATGAGCACACGCAGGTTGAGTCTGAAAGGAGGAAACACCCAAATGAAGAGCAGAGAAAGGATCTGTCAGTTCCTGAGCACTCCTCTGTGGAGAGGGGATTGCCACTTTACACCCAGAGAGGGTCTGCCCGCCCCCCAAGCACATACAGACGGAAACCATGCTCTAGCTAATTCACAGCCACAGGATGAGACCCAGCAAGCCATCCTTCTTGGCAAGTTGCCAATTTTCTGGGAAGGCACCACAAGACCCAACCCAGAATGGACAGAAGACCCCAGGAGCGGCATGGCCCCAAGGGTTAGCAACAGGCTTGTGGTCCCCAGTGAGGGGGAACCCCAAAAGGGTTCATGCCTGGCACTTACTTGGCAATCAGAGCCTGCTCAGCTTCTTCCTCACGGAAGAGGAAGCTGTGCATCCTCTCCCGGTAGTTGAGCCGGGTGATGGGAACGACTGCACTACTCTCACGTTGGTAATCCAGCGCCAGAGCAGGAGGTTTGTACTTGGCCAGCAGATCCACATCTTCACCAGTCTTTCGCATGCTGGGAATGATGATCCGGTTACCCCGATCCCACCGCACAAAGTTGACAGGGCGGCTGCTCTCCCTGGTGCTGGGGATGTGCTGAGGGGTCTCCCGCCGGCCCACCTTCACCTTGATCTTCTGCATGAGGACGGGGCGCTTGCCGAAGTCGAAGACCACCCACTGCTCGAAGATGCCCAGGGTGCAGCACTCCATGCTGACCTCCACCAGCGCAGTGCGGAGCGAGGAGGACGTGGTGGCCACATGCTCCCCACAAAGGTACTGGAGGCCCCGGGAAAGCCCATTCCCCGAGAAGTAGAAGTTGACTCCAGGCTCCCGCTTCAGCAGGGCCACGTGCTGCAGATGCATCTGCCATTGAGGAGAAGACAGGGACACAGTGAGGGCAGCCCATGGGAAGAGCCCAGCAGCTGGTGAGGTGCTCCAGCAGCATTTCCTAGAAAAAGCTGCTAGAGGAACCAAACACTGTGTCAGTCTCACCACAGCTTGTTCCTCATACAACCCCACAGCAATTACTTTAAGGTCTCAGAGAACCTCAGGTTTCAGTTTAATATCAACCAGTGTGCAGTAAACAGGAAATCTGCTTTGGACAGGACAGGCTTTTGCCCCTAACATCCACAAAATCCTGGGCAGGAAAGCAGCTGAATGTTGTTGTTTGTGATGATACAAGGGAGGTGTTGAGAGTGGCCAGGTCTGCCCCAGGACCACTACACAAGACGAGACACAGAGGCTGCACCCCCTGCACATAGCCCCAGAGCAGGAATCACCTGAGTAGCTCCTGAACACCTAACACACATCCTCATTTAAACATGCCCCAAATCCCCATCCTTCTGCCCCTTGCAGAAATAATAACTAAAACAACCCCAACCAAACAAAACCCTCCAAAGGACTGAGCTTACCTGAGAGTGGACCTTGAACCTCCATTGGTATTTCTTCTTCCTGTCCTCCAGCTGCACGTGCAGAGGCTGCTCACAGACAACTTGGACGCCCTCGACGTGCTCAGCCATCTGTGGGGAGGCACGAGAGGAGAGGGACTGAAGGCAGCATCCCAGGGACACACCTCAGAGCCCTCCACGGTGCCATCTTCATCCTTGCCTTTATGCTACATCCTCCCAAGAGGGATCAAGAGTACATCCTCATAATCCATCCTCACCCACCGCTGCTCTGGGTTCCCACGCAGCAGCCTTGGGAAGCAAGAGGACCCACGGCACAGCTTGGGCACCCCAAGCAGGCTCTCACGTTGCTGTCTCCAAAGAAATAAAGGGAAGAGGGTGCCACATCCCTTTTTGCATCCCCATTAGGAAGGTGAGCAGTGGGCTCCATTCCCAAGCTCTAAAACCAGAGGATTCCTGTGATGTGCTGGACCAAAGCTCCCACCCTGTGCCCACCACTCACAATTAACACCTCGTTGGAGCACATGCGATACTCAGCAATGAGCCGGTCCTGGTAGGACAAGAGCCCATCCTTCAGGGCTTGCTTCTTTTTCTTCACAGAAACCTGCACCCTCTGGATCCACTCCTGCAGTTCCTCTTTGGAATGAGCCTTGGTGCAGCTGTTCCCCATTTCACACACATCCGCTCTGTCAGGAGAGAGGTGTTCCAGGTGCCACCCATGCCCGGTGGCGTGGGGATCCTCAGGGAGCCAGCAGCTCCCTGCTGCCCCTGCCCTCTTCCCTGTTGGATGCCTTACCTGCTACACAGTGAGAACTTGGTCAGCCCGAGCGGTGGTGCACGGTGGACCCACTGCATGGAGCTGTCAGCCGAGAGCATGTGCACATGCTCGATGGAGGAGCAGTGGTTCTCAAAGCTCTCCTGCGAGCTGACGGTCACCAGGCAGATGCGGCAGTAGAAGTGCACGGGCACTGCCGGCTCGCCGTTGGTGCTGCTGGTGCCCACAGGTGGCAGCAGGTCAGAGCGCTGCAATCCCTGCTCCCTCTCAGCCTCCCAGACGGCCATCTCCACGTCACTGTGGGCGTAGTGGCAGTGCTGCAGGCCGTTCCTGCAGTGCCGGCCCTGGGACACGAACCAGCAGTAGCTGAGGGTCTCGATGAACTCAGGGCAGGGCCGGACGGCCGTGTACTGCTGCTTCTTCTGGCTGTCCAGCAGCACGTGCACCAAGAGTGGGTCCCAGGTGTGGTGGGACTCGCAGAGCCGCCCGCGGCCGCCCACCGTGATGCGCTGGGGGCAGCCGAAAAAGCAACGCTTGCAGATGTCCTGGAAGTACCCCCCAAACTCGCTGATGAGCTCACTGGCAGCGCTGGCAGTGGTGTGGGGGGCAGCGGCAGGGTGGCCCCCCAGCTGCGCCTGCAGCACCGCCGCCTTCAGCCAGCGCCGCTCCAGCTGGTGTTCCCTCTCAAAGTTCCAGACCATGGCCTCCTCTGCACTCCAGGCAAAGGTGCACTGGTTCTTGTGCCTGCTGCAGCCCAGCCCCATCACATAGTACCTGCAGACAGCGTAGCGCGCCGGGTTGGGGAAGCCGGGCCGCCGGGACACCTTCCTCCATGCTGTGCTCCGGCGGCTGCGGCAGCGTGCCAGCAGGATCTCGTACATGCACTTGTGCTCCACCTCCCGTGGGTGGTAGGTGATCTCATTCTCCTTCACGCTGCACTTGGAGCAGACCAGGAGCAGCTCCAGCTGCTGCTGGAGGCTGCCCAGTGGCACCTTCGGGCCGTTGGCTGTTGGCATCTTTGGCGGCGGCTTGAGAGGAGCAAAATTAACAGCGGGAAGATCTTAGATGGCGATGCTGTGGGGAGGAGGTGCCATGGAGCGAGTGGCCTTGTCCTAGCTCACTGCGCACCTGCCGGCCATCGGTAGCCTGACATGAAGCCTGACAAAGGAACAAGGAACAAGCGACTTAGCAGGAAACATCAGACAATCCCTGGCTGGGCACACACGGAGGCACCGGCACAGCCAGGAACCTCACCCAGGCACCCTCGGCCTCGGCAACCAAGTGTCCCCACTCTCTCCCCCAGCTCTGTTTCCCCACCAGCCCAGGTCCCAGGGGACTGTGTTACATGGGAATCAGGCTGCTGAGTGGTGCTGGCTCCCAGCAGGGCTCAGCCTGGTCCCCGATGTCCCCATAGACCATCAGCATTTACCATCCAATGTGGCAAAGCAGTTACTGCTCCAGAGGGCTCAGCACGGTCCCCACAGCGGCCACTGAGCTCCCCTGGACCACGGCCACATGATCCAACTTCCTTTTCCCGCTGCCAGCACCTCCCCCACCTTGGGTTCCTCCTGCCAACTTTCTCTTTCTTTATCCCGTTGTCTTCCCTGAGTTAGTCAGGCAGCCCCACACTGAGCGGGAGGAACCCAGCTCCAGCCCCTCTGCAGCACCCAAGGCCGGGAGATGGACATGCTGGAACAGGGGCCTGCCGGCATCTCTCCAGCTGACAGCTCAGTAAACATCCAGCTGGAAGAGCTCGGCCCTGCCGGATGTGGCGAGGAAGGCAACTCACAGCTCACTGCCCTCTCCAGCCACCAGCTCCAGCATTTGCCATCAGTTTCCTGGGTAACCGGAGGCCAGGAGCATCCCTGGGAATGATGCTGCAGGATTTGGTGGCTGGGCCATGTGGTCAGGGTGAAGGGAACATGCCAGGGCACATCTGTGGGCAGGATGTGCTGCCAAGAAAAGCCACCAGCCTCGTGCCAAGCACCCGACTCAGGCTCCTGGCCAGCGGCCACCACAGACGGGCTCTCTGTCAATACCAGGGAAGAGCGGGATTTACAACTAAAGTCCAGTGGACAATAGAGTAGGAAGGCAAACGTTGCATTGCTTCTGCACTTCTAATTAAGAATCCTTTCCTCTTTTCTGGGATAAACAGGGTGCTGGGCAAAGTGGGCAGGGGGTGATGAGGTTGCTGCTCCAGCTGGAGCTCCAGACAACAAACACTGAGCTGGAAGTGGCTGGAACATCACCCACATTCCCAGCACACCCTTAGAGAGCTCCTCACCTCCAATCCCAATGTCACAGCACCCACTCACTGCCGAGCCGTGAAGGAATCATCTAATCCTACTTCTCTATGTGCATCAGGTCAGACACGTGCTCAGTGCATAAACACCCGTTTGGTTTATCTCTCAAGGCCTGGCAGCGAGCCTGGCGCTGGGCAGAGCTGCAGGTTTCCGTTTCAGGCAGCTGTGGGATTCCGTGGCAGACTCCCACAGCAGCGCTGGATTGATTGGGGTCACTGTGCCATGCCACGAGCTCTGCACCCAGAGCTGAATGACCCCTTCGCTTCCAAACCTGTACTTGAAGCACTCAGTGCAGACTGGCAGTGAAAGAAGAGCAGTGACCCAGAGCTGGCTGGGGCCAGCGGAGAGCCAGGGTATTCCTATCCTCTGGCTGTAACAAGGTCATGGTCATTGGAATAAAACTTTCTGCAGTCCAGGGGTCAGGAGCTCTTTGTTTGCTGTGGTTCTACCACAAAAAGAAAAATTGGAGCCACAGCTGAGGTTCTGGTGCTGCCTGATTGCTGACTGATGCAGATAAAATGCTTTGCATTGAAATTAAATAATTTGGGAAAAATTGAAAATAAGCACCTATAAAGAGAGGAGGGCGAGTGGAACAATTTGTCTCATGCCCAGGGGCATCAAGGGATGCTCCTCTCATTCTCAGCAAGGCAGCAAAGGCAGCACAGTGCTGGTGGGAGCTGCAGACCCCCTGGAGCTGCTCCCATCAACTGCTCCAGGCTGTGAGTACCAGAAAAACCCCCGGACACCAGGAACCGGGCAGAAGTTTGGGGAGACACAGCCTGCTCCGAGGGCTGGACTGTGGGAGGGAAAACCCCTGCACCTTTTGGGGGTCAAAATCCCTCCTGTGTGAGCCTGAGGAGACTGTTCACTAGAAGGGAGCATTCCCACTCGGCTTTCCCCGGGAGATCAGGGATCGACTGGAGCTAATGGGGACCCCAGGGCAGAGGGAGGGTCCCTCGCGACCGCAGGTTCAGCTTGCCCCGGGACCTTGGCACAGGGCAGGGGGGACATGGAGGGCGACAGTGGCAGAGCGGGGCCGGCGGGGCCAGGCTGTTCCCGAATCTCCACAGCGGGAACGCCCGGAGAGGGACCGAGGTCACGCTCAGCCGCCGAGAGCCTTTCAGCTCCTTTGAAGCTGGCGAGGGCAGCACGTTCCCGGTGGAACTGACATCTGCAGTTTCGGGAACACTTTGGTATCCCTCCGATAGCAGTTCCACCTTCCTTCCTCTGGAAGTCTCCGCCTCCGGCCGAGCCCTCCTGGGAAAGGCACTCAAACTCAGGGTTTGTGCGACGTCTGTGCAATACCGCAACTGGTGAAACTCCAGTATCCCTCAGTTATATCCACGGGAGAGGAAGAAACCTGATCGCTGGCACTCGGATCCGTGCAGAGAGAGCCGAACTTCCCGGTGCCGGCGCGTCCACAGCCGCAGAACTCACGGGAGACGCGGTCCTGCAGCACCGCCGGCACCGACCCACCCGGTTAAACGCTTAAGAACTGCCCATAAAGACCAGGACAGCCAGAGTGCCACTGGAATTCATGCCTAGGCAGGGCATCCCAGCTGGAAAAAACTAAGAGGGAATATTCCACCTTTAAAGGGGTCAATTCCCCTGCTGTTTATTTTTTTTAAGAAGGCGTTTGATTTTGAGCAAACTGCCAGAACATGCTCTGGGTCTGGAGGTGGGAGGGAAGAGGAAGGGGAAATGCAAACCCCGCTCAAAGTCTGTGCACAGCATTAGTGCTGACGACAAATTAAAGCTTTTTTTCTCTCTACAGCTGCCGAATACTAGAGAAAAAAAAAAAAAGAAAGAAAGAAAGAAAAAGAAAGGAAAATAAAAAGCTAAGGGAACCTTTTGCAATCCAAACTCGGGCGGAGGAAAGACACAAGGCACAAGGAATCTCGGGGAGGTGTGCCACAGGACAGCTGTCCCACTGGGCATAAAACTGATGTCAACAGGGCAAAATCCAAATGCCTCAGGGAAGGTAAGAGTGGATGGGGAGCAGTATTTACCCAAGCCACAAACTATGATTTACAAGCTGAATTTTGTATATTTTAAGAAAAACAACCTTTTTTACACTGCTCCTGAAAAGCTCAGCCTGGCATTTAAAGCCACTCACATCCTGCTGATGGGTGACAAGTCACTGTGACAGACAGAGGCTGGTTTATTGTACCCCCAGCCCCATCTGGGTGAGTTCTGCTTTCTCCCAGGCACTAACACAGCCCCACGCACCCTCTGCCCAGCTCTGATCCAGCCTTGCCACAAACCAAACCCAAACAGAGCACACCATGGCCCCGCTGATGGCATTTCCTCTGTGCTCAGGAATATGCTTTGGGTCAGGGCCGGGCCACGCTGTGTCCAAGCATCGTCCCTGGCAGGCGCCTTGCAGGGCAGTGCTGCGGCCAGAGATAATCACATTTCCCCGGAAATGGGGAGTGGAAGCAGGGCTGTGGTAGAAAAATGCTCATCGTGCCCCTGCATCCTGACGCTCCGCACCCATCCTATCCCACCAGGAGGAAGGCGGCCGTCTCTGAGCTCTTGGCTTGGTTAATTATTGACAGAATATTAGGCAACGCGCTACGCTGGAGTAAGCCAAGTGCCCCTCGATCAGAGCAAGCGACGTGGATCAGAGTGCTGGGAGAGAGATGGGGACAGGGGACCCTGTGCCTCGGGGGGCTGCAGCCTCACACCCCGGTTATCGGACCCAGCCAAGCACCGGCCCTTGGAAGTTTTTCCTCAACTACAAGCAGCACTCAGAGCAACAGTGCAAGACCTTCCCAGCATCTCCAGCACCCCACGAGCGATCAGTGCAGCCAGGCTGGCCGGGACGGTTTGGAAACGATGGAAGAGGAGCTGCCTGGAAGATGCTGGCCAGTGCCACCCCATCACCTGCAGTCCTCGTCCTGGCTCTACCGCAACCGCATCCCTCTGGAATCTCCCTCCAGTGCAAAAACAGCCTCCAAAGTTCTTGGCGCACCCCTTTCCCAGCCTTTTTCAAACAGACAGTTCACTCCACATCCCACCTAAGAGCCGGCACTACCAGCCTGGCTGCTGCAGTGACAGTCGCGACACCACTGCCCGAGCGTGTGTGCAGGCACGGACCCTCCAGTTTGTGCAGAGCCCCGAGACACGTGGACCCCCAGATGCTGCATTCGTTTTTATCCACCTGTAAGAAGTTCACCGGGAGCTCCCAGATCCCATCCCCGGAGTTCAGAGGCGGCAGTAGGGTTAGAATATCGCTGTCGGGGATCGCTCACCGAAGGCAGCACTGTGCACCCCCGCGGTTCTCCCCATCCTCCAAACAGGGCTTTGCACCTCAAACCCTGCACCCTGGCTGTGACCCCCCTCTCCCGAACACATCCCAGCCCGGGCAGGGACGCTGCGAGCAGGGGCGGGGGCTGAGCAGGATGCGCACCCCGCACGCCCTGCAGCATCCCGCACGCTCTGCCGCACCCCACGCCTCGCTGCGGGGCTACCGGGGGCACTCTCGGTCCTGCAGCCCCCCAGGACGCTCCGCTGACCCCCATCCCCGGAGCTCCCCCACACCCGAAACGCCCCCCACCTCTCTCACCGCCGCCGCCGCCGCCGCCGGGCTGGGGGGACCCGCGGGGACCCGGGGACTCGCCGCCGGCGGCAGTTTCGCTTCTCGGGCCTCCCTGCATTCAAACCGGGGCCGGACTTCGCGGAAATTGCATCACGGCGGCCCCGCCCCGCCCCGCCCGCCGGCACCGGGGGGAGCAGGAGCCGGCACCGGCACCGGGCGGGTAGCAGGCGGGGGGGATCGACACCGGCACCGAAGAGAGCCCCAGCCGGCACCGGGACCGGCATCGACACCGGACAAGAGGGACAGGCAGCGGGGTGGGGGGACCGGCACCAGGGGAAGGGGCACCAAGGAGAGCGGGCACCGGCATCCAGGGCAGCAGGAGCCGGTACCGGTAGTGGCAGTGGCACCGGGGGGACAGCACCACCCGCATCGCGCAGAGAATAGGACGGGCGCTCCTGGGGGTACCAGCCTCCCACCCCGCTCCCGTCCCAACCCCGCATCCCCGCGCATCGGAGGCCGAGTCTCCCCCGGTTCTGTCCCCCCAAGTGCAGAGGGGCCGCTCCCGGGGGCGCTGCTCACCCGCACAAGGTCGAGATTCCTCGCGCTCAGATTCGGTCCAGAGCCGGGAGCGGCGGCACCAGAGTCTTAACTGAATATTGAGCGGCAGCCCCGGTCCTCAGCCCGGTCCCCCCGGCAGCCTCCTTTTTAACGGGGCTGGGGGGCGGGGGTAAGGGGAAGAGTGCTGCCTTCCTTTCTGTTCATCATCACTTTCGTTTTCCGTTCGGTTCCCCTTCTGGGGAGGTGCACCCCCTGCAGAGCTCAGACTCGAGCCAAAAACAGACCTAAACCCCAAATCCACCCCCGGCAGCAGCAGAGTCTCATTTGCATCGGGTTTCGTGGGGCAGCACCGACAGCCGGGGGGCAAGACCCCGCATCCCAGTTTGTGGGCACGTGTTACCACACAAGCACCATCAGCTGTTGCTCAGCACCCGAGCACTGGGGGATCCTCAGCACTCGGGGTGTGGAGCCCCTTCTCAGCCCCTTCTCAGCTCATCAAACCCATCCCACAACAGCTTAGCACCTCATCCCAGCAGGAGGCAGTGCCCTCCCCCTGTGCAGTTTGGTGATGGGGCAAATTTGCGGGTAATACACGCATAACCAACAAAACCTGCAACCCGCTATACCCCCAAAAAACGCACCCAAGAAAAATCCCAGGAAGTTCCTCTAAGCTCCTCAGTCCCAGGAACCCACCACAGCAGCAGCATCTCACCAGCCTGGACACAAGGCTTCAGAAAGCCCTAACCTGTAAAGCAGGTGCTATGTCCAGCACTGCGGTCAAGCCCCAGCATTCCCACTTAATGGAATTTTCTTCATGCCAGAAGCCATCTGCAAGCCCTGGAAACAACCAGGGAAAACTAACACACCTTCAGCTACAAGTGGCTGTAAAAAATCGCAGGCACCAAAGGTGAAGTGTCCCTGCTGACAGCGACGCTGTTCAATCCTTCCATCGACTGATGGGCACGTCGTGCTTGGTGGTGCCACCTCAACACAAAGCCAGCCTTAGATACAAAAGAAAAGTTTTTCCTCAAAGCGAGTGGGAGGAGCAAACACTGAGAGAGCCGGCCTGTGGGGCACGTCGGCAGTGGAGCGGGGAGGAAGGAGGGGCAGAGACAGGTTTCTGGCACGTTTTTCAACACCAGTGGAAGGAGGAAGAGAAACGATGTTTTTGACCTTCCTGCTTTGTGCAGTCACAGCCATTGGGTGGCTCAGAGGGAGCTGTCACCCCGCGCCCATCCAGCAGCACCCTGCGGAGCCAAAAAAGGGGTTTTCCCACCAAGGAGAGGAGTGGGGCAGCCCAGGCCTGTGGGTGCTGAATGGACCCCACTGGAGCAGAGGGCACTGGATGGATCCCACCAGAGCACCGGCTGGCTGTGGAAATCAGGCATCCCTGAGCAGCAAAACCACCAGGTCTGTGCAACAACACCCTGGTCACTGCTGGGCCTGTGGCAGGATGGCCACCTGCAAAGGGCCATGGCTGCCAGGCTCCGCTGCACTCCGTGTTCTGTCAGCGAGGAGCAGTGGGAGCCCCCATGCTCAGTGTTCCCATCCAGGAAAGGCCTTCCCAGCTTTGTCCTTGCAGCTGCCATGGGAACTGTTACAGTTTGGGTAGCACCAGAGCCCCATCCCTGCCTGGCAAGGAGAGACCAAGTGAGGCCCAGCCCTGGTACCAGAGTCTTCCTTAGAGATGGAGTCCATCTCCATTTGGTACTGCCTGGGGCAGGAATCATCCTCTCTGCAGCCCTGACTCTAAACCACAGCAAAGATCTCTATGACAGCATCAGGCAGCAGTGAAAAACAAACAAAATACCTGGCACTACTCCCCTGAGATGCCCGAGCCAGGACAGACAGTGCCCAGCTCACCCGGGTGGAGCAGCCTGGGCACTGAGGCTTCACTCTGGTTTTACAGGTGGGTTACCTGGAGGTTTCACTGATTTTACAGGTGGGATATTTTCCCTCCAGCTCTAGAAGCAAACAGCTTTCACTCTATTATATAAAGCTTCCGGCCCTGCTCAACACACAGCAAGGAGCCAGAAGCAGCGGAGCAGCCCGGGGAGCAGCCGGCTCTGCCGTCCCTCCATCGCTGGCGGCAGAGCGCAGGAAGCCACTGTTGGAGCAGGGAGGAGGCAAAGCTGCGTCACCACATCCACAGCATTAGGGCGGGGGAGAGCCGAAACCCAGGATCTGCCGATTTTAGACAAACAAACACCGACCCGAAAGCCGTGAGTTTCGGTTTCCATTCCTGCGGCGACACGGCCGACAGTCACGGAGCGGTTTCCCCAGGAAACCATCGCTGCTGCTCCCCGCCCCAGCGCCAGACGCGCTGCCCTTTGTGCGCTGCACACCCCGAGCGTGTCCCGGGAAGATGCTGGGAGATGGGAGAGCCTTTCCGCGAGGATGCTGGAGCATCTCGTGTCCCAGTAACAGCCCTAACCTGCCCAAGAGAGACACAGAGAGTGAGGAATCGGTGATTTCTCACAGCCCCCCCACTCCCTGGCACCCCATAGGCAGCTGCCAGGCAGGACCGTGGCAAGGCTCTGCTCGCAGCGCTGCCGGTGAGATGCTGGGGAAGCGGGAGGCTCTGCTCTTTCCCAGATTCTGCAGTCTGCTCCCGTGGATACCTGGAGGAGAAAATGCAAGTGGCTGAGTCTCCATCACCACACAATCCAGGGAAAAACAGGGACTTGGCATGAGTCATCCGCAGCCCTTACGTAATTTTGTCTCTGGGTGCGAGTCCTCCACGTCCGGCTGCGAGCGCAGCAGCCCTGGGCTCCCCACGGGAGGAAAGGGGAGCAGATCTCAGCCTGAGCACCCAAGGGGACCCCAGGACGGCAGTGCCGGCAGCACCAGGCTGGTAGAATGGGTTCTGAGAGCCCCAGCCCTGCCCCCAGGCTCACAGAGCGGGTTGACCCACTGGGGTCCACTGCAGCCCTGGGAGCTCACAGTGATGGGTGCAGCCCCCTGGAGAGGGCTTGGGGGCTCCCCCCTGCAGAGCCCCAGGTCTCAGCGCCGTAGGGAGAGCTGATCCTCAGGTGGGATGTGCTCTCCACGGGCAGTGCTTTACCACCCCTGCTGAAACCAGGACTGCAAGACCAGGATCTACCGCCACGCTCACATGGGACTTCCCCCCGGCCAGGGAATCTTGCCCAATCGCCCACGGCCGCATCCAGCCCAAGGCCACTCATCCAGACACTGATAATCTCTGCATACAACTTGCTGCAGGCAACTTCCCTTCTTTGCTTTTCCTTCTCAGCCCTCATCCTACCACGAATTGCAAGCCCCCAGCTGCCCTGGGCAGGGCGGGGAAGCACCGCGGCACACCCGGGAGCAGCACAGCCACCCCAGGAGCGGAGCGCGTCACCGGGGCATTCCTGAACAGCCCAGGCGGTCTCTCGAGGGAGACAGGGCTGCCCCACCGGCACCTCCCTGACTGGCTGCCCCGAGAGCTGCTGCAAAGGGAGGAGAGGATTGCACCAGCCCAAATCTGCCTGCCGAGCTTTTATTGCTTGGGGAGCTGTTTACATCCCAAGAAGAGCTGCTTTGCAGGGCAAAGTACACCCACGCTGGGAATGCTTTGCCGGTGAGGTGATCTACAGTCTCTAGGGCAGGTAAAGGTGCACGGAGCCAGAGAAGAGCTGCTGCCTCCTGCTTGCTCTGCTCTGCCCCGGCCCTCGCTGCCCACTGCTGCACCGCACCAACACAGAGCCCACACAAATCCTGTTCCACCCCACGCTCCGATGCCACCTCCCAGATACCCTTTAAGAGGGGCCAGGAGGTCTCTCCAGCTGTCCCCTTTCCACCTGGACCTTCTCTCCCCTGGATAACAAGTTTGTCCAAAGCAGAGATGGCTGGAGTAGTATGCTCAGCCCACAACTCTCCAGGGCTGGGCAAAGGCACCACAGCTTTCCAGCCCTGGCTCTGCTGGGGAAAGGTGTCCCTGTGGTGCAGAAGGATGCTCACTCACCGTCACAGTTCAGGAATGGGGGAATTTGGGCTGGAAATACACCTCAGGTGTGGCTCAGCACTGCTGCTCAGGCTGGAGAGGCAAAAGGCAGCTCAGGGTGATCACAACCCTTTATATGTCCTCCGTCTGACACGCTACTGCTGTCCCAAGTACAGAGATATGGCAGCGATATCTTAGCAGCAGCCAGCTGGGAGGGAAAAGCCTCTGATAAGGCAGGACTCCTCCTCATCAACTGCAGCCCCAGCTGAGTCTCTGCCAAAACGAAACAAAATCTAATGCTTCAGAGGAATAGATCACTTTTCTTCCTGATTACGTGTCAGAACTCTTCTAAACATAGGCTGGGGACTGGGTGCAGCCAGGCCAGGCCAGCCGTGCCATGGACAACCAGACTTTGGAGCCACATTTCAGGTTCCTTGCACGCCCACAGCCAGAGGGAGCACAGAGGACATGTACACTTATATTTAATAAAGTGTGTTCCTGTCCTGCCTTAGCCCCACTTCACAATCTCAGGTGTCACACCTGGACGTAGAAAACACAATAAACCAGCAACATTCTTTCAAAAAAATATTTATTACCTCAATAAAGTGACCTGTCGTTGCTGCTGCTGCCAGATCAAGTTTGGAGAAACCCCAACACTCCAAGCACCCGACTCCTTCCAGCCGGAGACAGCGTGAGACACACAGGCCCTGGGCTGGGACCTGGTGAGAGTCGCAGCGAGTGGGGTGGCTGAAGGAGAACTGGGGGATCAACTACCCCATTACAGAACAGCTGCTTGAACCCAGCAGAGAGGGAATGGCAGCATCCAGCTCCTGCAGGATGCTGAGGACTGGGGACAGCAAGGTCCCCCCTGCTGAGGAAGTGTGAGCTCCTTGGAGCATGGCGGTGGGGCTCAGCTCTGCACACGCTGCAGCATGGCTCTGCCATGCAGGAGGAGCTTCCCAACCAGAGCTTTGCTTAAAAATCGCCGGTGGCTTAAAAAAATCCCAAGAATGGATTTTTTTTTTGAGAAAACTAGAAAAAGACCCAAAATCCTCAGAAGTCACAGCTCTTCTCAGCCCTCCGGATTCCTCTCTTCCTGCTCCTTCCCCAGCAGACCTGGGCAACCACCATGACCCACTGTCTCAACAGCTCCCACTTGTTTCTGCCACCCAAAGCCAGCGTCACACACAAAACCCAGCTTCCCAGGGCCTGTGCCCATGCTGCCAGAGCCCCTCCTGGTGTCAATGATCATACACATCCATGGAATTCCTCTTGGCATCCCTCTCCACTCCTGCAGCCCCTGGGGCTGGGGAACAGCCAGCTCCCTGCACAGCAGATCCCTCGGCAGCTTCCTTTTGCTGCCGCCTTCTCCCTGCTCCTGCCCACTCCTCCGATGGACACGGCTCCAGCTGTGCCTCTCCCTGCTCCTGCCCACTCCTCCGATGGACACTGCTCCAGCTGTGCCTGCCAACGAGGCTGGGCTGATGACCCAGAGCAGGAAAACTATTCCAAGAGAACAGGGGAGGAAAGCTTTATAAAAAAATAAGCTTTTTTTTCTTCCCTCCTCCAAACAAGGCAGAGCATTTCTGCCTTTCCCTTCTCCGGGTATCCTTCCTCCCCCCTCCTTCCCTCTGACCTGAACCTCCTTGCTCCCGACATGAGCCGCTCTGAGTCTTGTTAGCCTGTGCCCTTCATGACACCGCTCTTTGTCCCACAGCGCAGCCAGAGAAGAGGCAGTTTCCCCCAGAGTGGCACGGCCAGCGTCCCTCCAGGCAAGTCCCCCCCTCTCACTTCTGCTCCGCCTCATCAGCCACTGCAGTCACCTCGATGGCGGCGGCAGCGTGCTCGTCCCCGGCAGCCTCAGTGGCACCGGATGGGACAGTCACGACCGTGCTCCCACCGGGAGCTATTTGTGTCACATTCTGGATGGTCGTGCCAAGTCCTGGCAGCGTCAGGAGCTGGAAGGGGCTCACCACCTTCACCACTGTGCTGCCGTCCTGGACCGCAGCCGTGCTCAGCACCGTCAGGTTGGAAGCGTCCGGGTGGATCTCCACCGTGCTGGGAAAGGTGGAGCCGGCAGAGGCCAGCACCGTGTATCCCCCCAGCAGAGGGGAGGCCGGGGAACTGGCTGCAGGGGGCTGGGCTGGGCTCTTCCCCAGCACTGAAGGCGGGAGGGCCGAGACCACTTTGCCAAGAGGGAGGTTGGCAATCTGGGAGACTGGCACGCCGGGGGTGACAGCAAGCTGCGCCGGCTGGGACAGGACTTGGGAGGTGATGGCAGCTGGTCCGGAGGTGGCCCTGGTCAGTCTGGGGCGTTTCAGAGGCGTGGGAACAGAGACGGGTGTGAGGGTCATCAGGACGTTGTTGAGATGCTGCGATTTGTGCTTCAGCTCCTTTGCTCGCTTGCGGTGCTCGTCACACTGCTGCTCCAGAGCTGGAGAGAAAAGAGGTTTTGGCTCAGCCTGGATCCTGGACAAGCTTCCCAAAGGCCTGTGGCAATGCCTGGTGTGGCTGGTTTAACAAACACCAACTTTAACACAACCCCCACTTTCTCAGCCCAAAAGAAAAGGCGCTGGCAGCGAAGGCCGGTGCTACACCGCTGTGTCCAGGGCATACCTGCCAAATCCCGTGTGTACTGCTCCCTTGAGCGATCCATCTGGCACTTGTGGCTGGCCAGGACCTTCTTGACCAGATCCAGCATCCCAAAGTTCTGGACTACATTGTTGAGTAAAACAGCATCTTAAAAACAAGACACAGAATCTTTGAGGAAGCAAAATTCCCTGCGCAAACTATTTGTGGCTTGGCAAAAGCCACACAAGAAAAAAACATGTCCAGCTGAGACAGCCAAAATCTGCAGGAGGGTAATGCAAGAGGCTGGGGAAGAGGAGAAGGCAGAAGCCATGAGAAAGGGCAAGAGGTCACTAGCATGTAAACAGTCCTCTCCTGCCTAGCAGGGGTGATAAGAAATCTGCTGGCACAGTAGCTGCTTGCTGCATCGTTATTCCAATGGCCTGAATTCCACCCCAGTTCCCAAGCCAAGTGCTTGTCCAGACCCAGAGCCAGCAGAGAGGAAATCCCAGGCATGGGGAACTGGAGAACTGAGGTCACCCGAAGCATCCCCAAGTGCAGCCTGCCCAACAATCAGCCAGAAATGAGATTTTTTTTATGATGAGCTATGTCTCTATTGTGCCATCGAGATATCCTTAAGGATAAAAAAATCCACAAGGCCCTCTCCCAAGATGACCCGTGTCCAGGTCCTTACCCCCGAGCTGCAGCGGGGGATCCTGTGCTCGCTGCTGCAAGCCCTTCATGGTCTCCACCAGCTCCTGGTGGAACTCATGGATCACTTCTTCTAGGAGACCACTGTCCTTCAGACCTTGCCAGAAAGCAAAGGTATCCTCTGGAGAAAGAGAAAGCAAGGGAGAACCTCAAAATCCTCAGCGGGGTTTAATGGTGATTTGCTGTGGGTTCCCTGTGGTCACTCCTGTAGGGGTGCAGTCCTGGCAGGCTGGGAGAGACCCCCAAGGTCAGGGGACTGGGGCAAAGCCCACCCAGAGCATGGACCCAAAGAAGAAGGATATGCTCTCCCCACCCCTGTCCCACACCAACATGACACTTTGCTACAGCCAGTAGCACCAAGGAGAATGATTTCATGACCCCTCTGATAGAATTTTTTCCCCTAGAGCCACATTTGGCCCTGGCTTTGATATGTTAATGCTTGTTAACAACTTCATCCCAAGGCTGCCGCAGCCAGTGCACACTGGTGGGGTATAACACAGTGCTGTTCCTCAAGCAGTGAAGAAATAATCCCAGTGGAGGTTCATGCAAGGCTGCTCTGGTAAGAGGGTCCTTCCTGCTCCTCACCCTGCTGTTTCCCTCTTTCCCCACATCTCCTTCACCCAGCAAGCCCTGCGGGATCCCAAGCCATACCTCCAATGCTGGTGCTCCAATCGCTGGCATCCTCGCATGTTTCTATGGTTATTGTCGCCGGGGATCCGTTCACTGCAACCAATAGCAAAAAAGAAGAGAAAAAAATTCCCAGGTCCTGATTTTCCCCTGTATTTTCACAGGCTGTTTCCAAGGCAAGCACTCCCTTGCTGCATTTCTGTGACTTCTTTACATTGCATAGGATCACATCTGTTTGAATGCAGATCTCAATGCTGAACAGGGACCAAGTGGTTGCTGTGCCAGCTGTACTTATTTTTCTACACTGGAGTGCAATCCCCAGGGATTACTCCTGCAACCTTTGCAGCACAAGAACACATCCTTGAGAGCAGCACTTCCCTCCCATTCCTCCCTGCAAGCACACCAGCACTGCTCAGGGCAAAAGTCAAACAGATTTAGAGTCTGATTTTTTTGGCAGCCCTTTACCCAGACACCGTTTGTCTGGAGGGTTTCTAAAGCCTCCAAGGGAAGAGCAGCCCCCCACTGCACAGGGATGCAGGGGGGATCCCTCCTTCCCTCCAGCTCTGCCAAATCTCAGCAGTTTTGTTACCACAGAGCCGGAGAACAGGCGTCATTCATGCCGTGTACAGGAGCGGGATGGATGGGAATCTGGCCAGAGCCCCACAGAGCTGTGCAGAGCCTTTGGAATGCTCAGTTGCAGCCATTAAATCCAGTCCCTCTGCTCCTTTACTCCGCAGCTTTCAGGGCTCTGGTTATTCCAGCACAGCCCAGCAGCACGGGAAATGTGTCCCATTGGTGAGCTCGTGTTTAACAGCGGGGCTTGGACTGGGCTGTGCATCAGCAACAGCCTCCCCACCACAACACCAGGATGTGGTGGATGGGTGCTCTGCAGAGCAAGCCAAGGGGCTTATCCTGTCCCAGAGACACCACCAGAAGCTCTGGGTGTGGGGCACTTTGGGGGCTGTTCTTAATGCTCAGGAGCAAAAGGAGTTAAATATAGAAGTATTGCAAAATTAGAACGCTTTCCAATGAAACAGTTGCCTGTAATTAGAGGTCAAATTCATAAAATCAGAGAATGGTTTGAGTTGGAAGGGACCTCAAAGCTCATCTCATTCCAACCCCCTGCCACGGGCAGGGACACCATCCACTAGACCAGATTGCTCCAAGTGCTGTCCAACCTGGCCTCGAACACTCTCAGAGATGGGGCAGCCACAGGGACCTTGTTTCTGTGACATTCGTGTGCTTTGATGCATCACAGCCCCTGCTGAGGGTGAGGAATGGCTGCACGTACCATCGGCAGAGGCGGGAGTCAGAGGGATGTACTCCGTCGATGTCTGGCTGGTCAGGGACACCCTGGCTCCAGTCAGGTCAATTTTGGTGCTCCGGCAGGTGTTGGAACAGACCTTTGTGTGCTGGTAGAAATCCAGCTCTCCTGAGTCCATGATCTTCCTGAAAGACAGGGAGCAAGCACAAGGACAGGCACATCAGCGACAGCCGAGAGCTCTGAGATGCAGCTCCTTGCAGCCTTCACCCCGAACTTCTGAGTCCCAAAAAGCCAGGAGAGCAAGCAGAGCTAACAGGAGCCCTTACTGGGACTGATTAACTCATTTCTTGAGGGAGGAAGGGGAAGAGAGAGCCCTTATCTGGTCCCACCAGCACATCCTCTCTGAAGCTGCAGCTTCCAGCTAAAGGGTCAGTTGGAGTCTCAGTTCAGGGTGAGACCGCAAGGAACCTCTTCCCTGCCTTTTTGACTCTACAGCTCAAAAGGAGACAGGACATAACCCTATTTCCAAACTAAAATCAGGCCTCTCATCTCATTCAAATGGGGTGGCAACACGGGATCTTCCCATCCAAGAACATTGTCTCCAAAGCATTCCCAGGCCTTGCTGGCCAACAACCACCTAAGCTTCCCGAGATTTGCTCCCATGGGCCGCTGGGTTTGCCTTCAGACATTCCTCCTCAAGTTTTTTTCCCCATCTCAAAGCCCTGCCTTGACAAAGCCTAAACCTATTATGCAAAATTTACGTGGAGCAAAAGCTGCTTAAAAGGAATATGGGAGATGCCTGCATTGGAGCAGAGGAACACAGGGAAAGGCAATGTCACCCTGTGAAAAGAGCACAAAACCACTGACAATTCCTGGGGAACGAGGTGATTCTTTTTTATCCTGCCCAAAGGCAGAGAAAGACTTTAATTAAATCACAGTCTCAGGCTGGTGTTCAGGAGAACCATAGAAGAATTGAATTACTGTAGTTAAGAGTAGAGAAGAGAAATGCTTGCAATAGAGAAGCTTTTTTTTCTTTTGCCAAGGACTCATTTAGAAGTGATGTCAAGCAGGAGTGCTGCAACCAGAGCATTAGTGATGACCAGACTGATTTCATTTGGTGGGTCATGCTGCGAATCCACAGACAGCATGGCCCAACCACCAACAGCCATTAAAACTTCCAGTGTCCTTACACCAGCTGGAAACTCAGTGTGGTTCAAGTCCTGAAAAGACCAGAGAAATATTTCTTGCCCCAAATTATTCCCTAGGCACAAGGACAGAACAAAGCCATTGGACTGACCACATTTGGGGCCAAGTTGTCATTAAGACAAACGTTTAGTGGTTCATTTGCTCCCTCAGCAGCAGAACAGCCATTCCAAAGGCTCTGTTCACCACATTCCAAAGGCTCTGCCCACCACAATCCCCCAGAAAGAAGTGTCCAGAGACACAAAGGAAGGGACTAACCGGAGCATGATCCCGTTCATCCGGATCGCCCGCTTCCAATCCTTCAAGGTCGACTTGCCTGCCAGGTGGACAAACTCCTTGGGGCTGATTAGGTGATCGTGAAACTGCAAAAGGCAGGGGTGCAGCATCAGTGCCACGAGCCATAAACAAGCCAAGGGTGCCCTGTGGGCAGGGTTCAGCTGGAGTCCAGCGGCATTTCCCAGTGCCCGGCAGCAGCTGCAGCCTCCACGTGCCACCAAACAGCACCACAACAGATGGCTGCCAGGTACTGCCCACCCCGGGGAACACTGCCCGAGTTAGAAAGATTAAAGCCAAACACTGCTGTCACGGATGGTTAGTTAACAGCTGCTCCAAGCCAAGGGTTCAGGGGTGTTTGAGTTCGGAAGTGCCCAGCTCAGGCAGGACAGCTGGAGAAACACCCATAGCTTGTGCAAAGTATCATTAACAGCAGGGAGCTGCTCACACTCCCACTAGCAATAGACTCGGTGAAAGCTGGGCTGCACTGGTAACATTTGGGTCCAGGGGCACGTTATGCCCCAAAGGAGAGAAAGAAGAAGTCCATTTGGTCTTTGACTTCCTGCTCCCGAGCCCAACCATTGGTATCAGGGAACCTCTGGCCTCTCTGGCAGCGCACACCCACTGCCCCTGAAAACCAGCTTCAGGGAGCTGGCACGCACCGTGCCAACTCTTCCCTTCCTTTTATTGCCCTACACACCCAGCTGTGCCTTAACCCACGTGCTGACCTAACAGCAACCTGCAGAATCATAGAATTATAGAATCACTAAGGGTGGAGAAGACCTCTAAGATCCTCAAGTCCAACTGTGAACGAGGCAGTTCTCTAGGGAGCTGCCTTACAGCCCATCTCAAAGGATTTCCCAAATCCAGGCCTCTTCTTTTCCATGGCCATGTTGACCAACAGAGCAACTCATTGTTACTGCATGAGAAACTGCACCTCTGAACAAGGACAAGGGCTTCAGTGCAAAGAGGATGGATTTTAGGAGGCAGCAGCATTACCTGCAGCAGCATCTATCCTCTGCCTCAGGGATAGAGGAGACCATCTCTCCTGGGAAGGGCAAGGACCATCCTTTCGGAGCCCAAGGAGACTCTCCCTCATCAGGGTATTGTTTAGGCCATGTACAAATGCCAGCAATGACTCACTCGTGGCGTGTTCCTGAATTCATGCAAATTTTAACCACGAGTTACCCGGGACACAGCAGCAACTCTTCAGTAGGTCCCCAATCAATAAATTCCTCAAACAATCAACTTTCGAACTGAGCAGACACTGCAAGTGCCCAAATTTCTCAAACTTTTCAATAACACATTAAATCGAGGCACCATCTCTCCAGCCAGAACTACACAATTTGGTCAAGACAAATATCAGGTACCCCAGCACCAGGAAAATGTCATCTTTTCCCACCACGACATTGGTCTGATGCAAAGCAGCTGATCAAAGCTCACCACAACCAGGACAAGCCAGGTGATCCCACAATGTGGGCAACGGGAAAGCACAAGTCCAGTGCTGGGCCCTCTGTTCTCACCTGCACACACTTCACATTGATCCCGGGGCACACAAACTTCCTCCAGATGAGGTTGGCTTTGCTGTCCCCGCAGGTGATGGGGTAGACAATCTCTGCCTCCAAACTGTCCTCATCTTCAGCCATCTTCACTTCTCACAGGGATCAGAGGAAGGGACAGATCAAAGAGAAACATGAGCCACAGCCCCTGATTCACATGCCTGAGCCACACATGTAATGACAGTTTTGAAACTCAGAAATAAAAAAAAAAAAGTAGATGATGCATGGTGGGGTGTGCTGTGGTTTTTGGCCACCACTCACTTGCACTTTGCTGTTAAAGCATCCAAACACCCAAATTTCTCAGGCAAAACAGCCCAGGCAAATTTATGCCAATCCAGCTGCAGCTGAGCACAGGGAATACGGGAAGTCAGCCATTCCTGATAAAACAGAATGATGTTATCTGGGTGGAGTCACCTTTGGTTTTAAAGTAAAACTGGTTTTAAGTCAACTCCAGCCCAGCTGATCAGTCTTTGCTCCCTAAACTCACTTTTACTTGCAACCAAAGCCAGCAAGATGCTGCAAAACTGACATCCCCATGGCAAGCTGGAATGACAGGAGCCAGGGATGGCCGGACACAGGGACTCATCAGGGACCAGGAGAGGGCAGCAGCAGCCCAGCCAGCCACTGCCAGCTCCCTGCTGGTCACCGAGCCCCCCTGGATGCCGGGACAGCATCCCTGGTATCCCCGGGAGAGCATCCCCAAGGCCCACGAGAGAACAGCCTCAGAGCCCCAGCAGCTCTGCACAGCAGTGCTTGGACTGTCCCATCTGACACCAGCGCAGGGCTGTGGCACACTGGGGTGGTGGAGCTGGCACCAAGGGACTGTGGAAAGAGCCGACCTACCTAGAACCGCTTCCTTCAGGTCTGTGGAGGCTGTGAAGGCAGCAGCAGCTGCAGCAGCTGCATTTTCAGTCTCCAGAGTGTCTTCGTTGATGTCACCGCTGGGAAGAGAGGCAGAGGCATTCTTAAGCCATGTGGCCGTGCCACCCCCACACCCGATGCCCTGTGGAGACATTGCCTCAGAAGTCCCTCGGATCACATTTTCCCACAAGAGCCAAGAGTCAGCTCTGGGTTTGGGAGGCTCAGCTCCATTTTTTCATGTGGAGATGAAGAACCCCAGAGCAGGCAAGTCTCTGTCAGCAGCCTGGCCAGCTGTCTCTCGTCTCCCCTTTAATCCCAGCCCTGTGGATCTGCCTCCAGCCCAGCCGGTGCTGGAGAGCTGGCATGGAGGGATGCTGTCAGCACAGCCCTTTGCTCAGAAGTCACTGCCAGCCTTTGGCAGCTTTGCCTGAGATTTCCCCAGGAAAAACATGTGTGAAACATGCTGCTGCTGTCTGGGCAATGGACTGGCTGAATCCCCCAGTATGAGGGATGCTCCAGGGGAGTAGGACCTCAAGGAGCCACAGAAACACTATAAAGGAGTTGGACAAACCCCAAGAGCAGATCTGTGAGCAGAGATAGCATAACATGAGCTATAGACACTTGTAATACAATCTCTGAGCCTCTCAAAACTTGATATATCCATCATATTCATTAATAGCTGGCTATCCAACTGCTTCCATTGTCCCCACACTGAGCTCTCTGTCTTCTCTGGGTGCTTTGTCCCTGGAGTCACACAGTGGGTCCTGCACAGCACCCACTCCCTCACTGTTCTCCCATCCCAGCTCTGTGGCAATACAGAGCCCCAAGCCCCTCCAAGGAGCTTCAGTGCACACTCAGAGGGAACAGGCACTTCTGGCTGTGATGTGGGACATACTCCTCACCCCCTCGGCTTGGGAGGTGAGGTCCCGAAGGGAAGGAGCCCACATTGGTGCCCTTATGGATCCCACCTGCACATCACAGCCAGCGCTCAGCAGGGACCATTCCTAACAGGTTTTCATAGAAACACAGAAAGGTTTGGGTTGAAAGAGACCTTAAAGTTCATCTCATTCCAAACCCCTCCCATGGGCAGGGACACCCTTCCATTACCCCAGATTGCTCCAAGCCCCATCCAACCCGGCCTTGAACAATTCCAGCGAAGGGGCAGCCACAGCTTCTCTGGACAGCCTGTGCCAGGGCCTCACCACCCTCACAGGGAACAATTTCTTCCTAATATTCACTCTAAGTCTATCCTCCCTTTAGATGTGTGTTTGGTGTTGTTACTGAAGCTGACTAATTGCTGCAGAAAGCTTGACCTGCAGGGGCAGGGGGAGAAATACAATTAGCTTTTCACATACTTTGGCACATAAACTCCCTAGGAAGACTGTACAGAAAAAATAAACCTGAAACCTCCCTCAGTTTGGTACCAAGGGTGAATTAAAATACAGTCCTAGTGACTCACTGGCAACCACTTTCTCACTCGCTGTGGTGCCACGGGGACAAGGAAATTCAAGAGCAACTGGTTTTTCCATTCTAGGCTCCTAACACACAGCTCCAGGGTGGAACTGCAGCTTCAAAGCATCTCTCCCCTCAGCAGCTGCAGGGCAGGTACCTGTGGGGAGCAGCACAGAGATAAGGAAGGCGTGGGCAGCAGCTCAGCCTCACCAGGTGTGTGGCTCGGAGATGCTGCTCCAGAGAGAGGGGAGACAGCTCTGCTGTGACAGAAGGGGGACGGACACAACGCTGCCTCTGCAGCTCACAGCGACCACCAGCCCAGAGCCCTGGAACAGCATGGAGAAGGTAACACGAAAGGACTCAAAAAGGTAAACTCTGAGCTAAGGCATTTGCACACAGGTGATTATCACACAAGCAGCAGCAGTCTGACAGAAGAACAGAAGAAGTCTAACCTGGGGTTTTTCATCATTTTGCTGCTGGGTTCTTGCATTTCTCCAGGTGAAAGGCAGCAGCGCCCTCTGGCATGCAAAGCCCTGACCCTGACCTGCCTTCAGATCAAGAACCTCCAACAACTTGCCCAGAAGAAACCCCCCAGCAGAAAGTCAGCACCTTTCAGAGCTTCCTCCAGGACTCCACCGCATTTGCACTGCTCCGAAAAATGACCAAAAGGCACAACTGGATGGGGAAGAATAACCCAGCCCACGCCTTAAACCTCCAGAGGCAAACAAACAAACCAACTCCCAGCTTGCAGGAAAAATTCAAGCAACTGAAGTCTGTGTCTGCCATGGACATGTGGGGGAGAGAAAACCACAAAAAAAGGCGAGTGTCTCCACACTGTTTCTCCCATCCCATTCCAGGGAAACAGACTGAGGCAGATGCAAGAGAAAACACAAACACCTTCCAAGTCCCAGCAGTGCAGCCCCCCAGCTGGTCCTGCCTTTGCCAGTTGCCATGACGAAGGCAGGGGAGGATGGTTCTCATCTTCCTCCCCAGGAGGATCCATAAACCAGATGGGAGAAAGAGAAGAAAGCACGTGCAGATAACTCAGCGGGCTGGCGTCTCCTTTCTCTTCTGCTCCTGCCTTGCCTGGAAACTTGAGAGAGAGAAAAGTCTCCCCCAGAATCTTGTGCTGATCAGAAATACAAGCACCTTATCAGAGCACCAAGCACAGCTCCCCTCCTATCACAGACTAAAGAGAAAAGCTTCTTGCTCATTATTATTTTCCCATTTCCCTCAGTCTTTTCCTTAAGAACACATGAACTAATTAAGCTCTTAACAATTGGTTGTATAGAGGGTTTTTTTAATAGCAAACCCATACCCAGATGAGCACTAGAAAAAGGCACCAACCCCCAAGCTGAGTTTGGTTTAAGTGTCACATAAGGCAAGTTGAAAGCTCCCCATGTGAGTGATGACCGAGCCAACATGAAGGGACCCCAGCCTGTGCCTGCAGCTGCTCTCCTGACACCAGCTGGGGCTGCAGAGGGAAATCAGAAGGAAAGGGAGCCAGTGCCACTGTGGAATTGCCCCAGGAGGAACAGAGCCTGGTGGTGGCAACTGTCCAAGGCCATAGAGAGACCGTGGGTGGCTCATGCTGCCACCCACCACCAGCCCCACTGCCCTGCTCAGTGACAGGAGCTGGGCAGGTTTTAGTCTGTGACCCCAAAATTCACATCCTTTCCATTAACCCGCTACCATCCCCAAGAATGGGGGAGCAAAGAACCGGTCCAGAGGCTCTTCTCCAGAGAGGTGCATGGAAAACCCTCAGGGAATCTCTTCATACCTGCCAAGACATCTCTGCTCATAGCTGCGACTAAATGAAAGCGTTCCTCTCTGTGCTGTGTAGAGCTGTCCTGCTCTTGACCATCCAGGGGACACTGGGAGGATGAGAAGAGGTTTCCAAAGAAAAACAGGAAGGGAACTAAGAGTGAAAGGAAACCAACTGATGGAGCCAGCCTCTGCCATGATCCACTTCCCCAGACAACACCACAATGCTGCACATGGGTCTGCAGAGGCTCAGAGCCCCATTACAACCAGGACCCATTCTGCATCCAAGAGCAGCCACATCCCAAATGTCACATCTGGCTGCTTCTCCACTGAGGGAGAAAACATGGGACAGAAAACAAGAGGAGTAGAGTCCTTCTTCCCCACCATCACCACTCTTCTGGGAATTGAAAAGGTTCTTGGAAACACTCACAGACCCAGGGTGGAGGAAGAGCATGGCAGATCCTGCCCATCCCAGCACCAACAGCTCTTGCCTCTGCCTGTCCCTGCCCATTCTTCACCAAAAATGTATCTGTTAATGGGCTTTATCTCAGTTGGAGCAGCACAATGGGAAGGGCACCTGGACTGAAACAAACGCTGTCACCTTCTGCCCTGCCCAAAGCCCCAGGGCACTGACACAAAGCCACGTTTGAGAAAAGGAGACAAACATCTTGTGGAGAGCAATAAACAGACACTCAACACCCACTTATTTCAAACAAACCTGCCTGGATGCAGGTCCAGGTGTGAACTTGGATTTTCTGCCCACTGAAAGAACAAAACACAAAAATGGCTCTGGGCTCTGTCCCACCCAAAAACCCACAGAGAAATAAAGCAAAGAGCCCATTTCTACGTGGGCCTCCAAGGTATCAGCTAGGGTCTTTGGCCATGGCCACCCTGCCACTGAACAGACCAGACCTGAACAAACAGCAGCCCTGAATCCATAATGGCAACGAAAAAGGCAGAAATTGAGCAAAACAGCAGCACTTTAACAATCAGACATGTTCACTCTGGTTTTTTGAGCAGTCTCTCCATTCAGGGCAACAATGTTTCAAGGACACTTCTCTCACTCCTACTGTTGGCAGCGGAGGTTCCTGCAGAACTCAGCCAAAATCCAGCCAACCCCAAACCTCCCCAACCTTCAAGGAAGGGGAGTTCACCCACACCACCCTCAACCTGGTGTGAACAGACTTGTCTCTTGGAGTTCAGAGCTTAGCAAAGCCATCATGAAATAGCAGAAGAACACTGATTTAGCTACTGGTGTTCTGTTCCAACCGGATTTGCATCCACTCCAACATCCACATCCACCCAGGAAAAGGTATTTGGGGTTTGGTTTTTCCCCCCCCAATAAGAGGGTAAGAGTGGAGCTTGTTCTGCTCAGAGCAGCAGAGCCCTGGGTATGGGAAGCCCTAGCAAGGAACTGGACACTCCATGGCCAGCACTGAGGTCCCTACAGTGAGCAGGGATGCAGGAGGAAGCAGTGGGGGATCAAATCCCAGCCTATAACCACGTGTGGGAGGGTTTCCAGCACATCCCCCAAGCATGCACTGACCCCATCTCTTACCCGTGCTGGGACAGGTTGGTGGTGACCAGCACCGTTTTCACCTCCTCCATGCCGCTGCCATCCACGGCGCCGTCCGGCGTGGTCACCACCACCACCTCCTCCATGTGGACACTGACGTCCGGCGTCGCCATCGTGGCAGGAGCGGGAGAGCTGTTGGTCACCAGCTGCTTGTGGAGAAATGAGGGGAAGCCCCGTGTCAAAAGGTCTCCTTGCTGAACTCGGTCATGGGAGGATCATGGGTGTGGTGGGAGCAACAAGAGACGGGACTGCAGGGACCCCAGGCTCCTAAGGAGAAGGGGATGAGCAAATCCCCAAGTGCTCCATCCCAGGAGGAAGGATGAGGGGAAGCTCAGCCCAACACATGCTCTGCAGACTGGGTGAGAATGATGGGCATGGGTGGGACTGGGGTGCAGGAGAAGGGCAGAGTGTGAAAGAGGTCCAAAAAAAAAAAAAAATGTTCCTGGCACCCACCATAAACTCTGCTAAGACAGTTTGAAGGTGCATTTCCAAATGTATTTCAAACTATCTCACGATTTCACACTGTTGGAGGAGCTTGTCACTGTCTCCTCCACAGTAAAACAGGGACTCTTCCCTCCTCCAAAGTCACACACAAAAAAAAATCAAATTAAAAAAGCACGTCAAGCCCGCAGAAACAGTGACATCTGGAAACTATTTCAAAGTGTGCATTTCTAATAAATCAGCAATAGATGTAAGACAACACTCTCTCTCCAGCTCTCTTGGAGCCTCTTTAGGAACTGAAAGGGACTCTAAGGTCTCCTCAGAGTCTTCTTTTCTCTTCTCCAGCTCTCTCAGCCTGTCTCCAGAGCAGAGGTGCTCCAGCCCTCAGAGCATCTCCGTGACGTCCTCTGGATTCACTCCAGCAGCTCCCCATCTTTCTGACACTGGGGGCCCCAGAGCTGGATGCAGCACTGCAGGTGGGGTCTCACCTGAGGAGAGTAGAGGGGGAGAATCCCCTCCCTCACCCTGCTGCCCACAATGCTGGGGATCCGCCCACGCCCAGGTATGGAGAAATCAGTGCCTACAAAGCATCTCCTACAGCACTGGTGCAGTCCACACAGAGACAGGTAAGGGAACACCTTGTCCAGGTCTGGCTGTTCAAGCTCAGACTCCCATGGAGTACTCCAAGCAGTGGCACAGAGCACAGCAGAGATGCCACTTGGCTCCCACCACTTCCTCAGGCCACAGCTGGAGCAGGGCACTGACCCAGCATGTCCAATGTGATTTCAAACCAAGTCCATGCCCTGCAGAAACACCTGCCTGACCCACAGGGACACTATGGGGTGATGTTTACCTCCACAGAGCCCACAGGGTTTATCTGAGGTGAACTGGCCCCTCCATGTCAGCCCAGCGCAAAGCCAACAGCAGAAGCACTTCAGTTTTCACAGCTGCACAGACGCTCAGCTGCCTTTGGCTCAACCATTCCAATTTTTGTTGTCACTCTATCCCTACCATTGTCCTTCATTTTGAGGTAAAACCCCTCCCACAGCATTAGCATCACTCACAATGGCCCCTGAGCTGGTACCCGGTTTCGGGATGCTCCGGACATCCTGCCCTGCATCATGGGATTGAACTCCACGTGTGTTGCTCAGACGCCTCTGGGCAGGAACCAGCATTGAATGGAGAAAAAGGGGGCTGAAAACATAAGTAATCTAAAAAGGGACTAAAAACACACTAGCAGTGGGGCAGTGGAGGGGGACAAGGGGCAGCCCAGCTCTACCAGGACTCAGGGTGTCCATGCATGTCCCTCCTGGTGCACCTTGCAGGGCGCTGAGAGCGTGTCAAGGGCTGTGGGAAACATTTGGGGTGAAGTGAGGAAAAAAATATAAAATGAAAAAAAAAGCATAGCACAATTGGGAAAGGAGAGAGATTTTTCGGGTGCAGCATCAGGAGGGCAGAGACCAGGGAGACTGCACTGGGGGCAGCCAGCAAGGCCGTGCACAGAGGAGGGATGCAGTGTGGATGCAGAGATGCACTTAAAGAGAGAGGGGGCTCCAGGAGAGTGCAGAGACAGGGGATGCATGGGGAGGTGGCTTCAGGGGGGTTAAACAGAAGTGCACAGAGTGGGCGGGTCATGGGGGTGCA
>VZRV01001561.1:744361-825483 GCA_013398115.1 Falcunculus frontatus | reverse complement strand
TGCACGATGCCTTGTCTCCTACATGTCCTTTTCCAGGGTCCTGCATGTCCCCCGTGTCCCATGCACGCCCCCATCTCCCTTGCATGTCCTTTTTCCAGGTCCTGCATGCCTCCCATGTCCTCTCTGTTTGTCCCCTGTGCCCTGCGTGCCCTCCGTGTCCCTCTCCTTAGTCCTCTGTTCCCCTCATGTCTCCTGTGTATCCTTCTGCGGGGTTCTGCATCCCCCCCGTGCCCCCTGTATGTACCCCCGTGTTCCCCCTGGGCTGTGTGCCCCCCGTGTGTCCCCCCCATGTCTCCTGTGTGCATCCCCCAAGCCCTGTGTCCCTCTCTGGCTCTCCAGGGTTTTGTGAAAGCCCTCAGCTGTTCATGGCTGAACATATTCTTGACCTCCTCCAGGGATGGTGCAGCCACAGCTTCTCTGGACAGCCTGTGTCAGGGGCTCCCTACTCTCACAGGGAAGAATTTCTCCCAAATAACCCATCTAAACCTGCCCTCTGTCAGTGGGAAGGGATTCCCCCTTCTCCTGTCACTCCACGCTCTTGTCCAAAGTCTTTCTCCTTCTCTCTTGGAGCTCCTTTAGGCACTGGAAGGGGTTCTAATGTCTCCCCAGGGCCATTTCCAGCATTTAAAAAGTGCCCTTGTCCAGTTTGATTCAGCGTCTGTTTTCCTGTTTGAGCCATCCCCGAGGTGTTGCTGGTCCTTATCAGCACTAAGTCTCAAGCTATGGCTCTGCTCTCCTGTTTCCCTGGCCACCACGAGCTCTCGCAGTTTTTGGTGTAATTTCTGCTGTTTCTGTTCCTGTGAGGCCCAGGGTTTGGGAGACACTCAAGAATTTCTCAGGGAGGACTTCTTACATGATCTTGCCACATTGCACTTCTTCTGTGAGTAGGTGTTTAACACGTTCTGGAAAGGGATGAGCGAGGCCAGAGGCCCCAAAAGTCGTGAATTCCTTTTGGAAATACTCACTATGTTTCCATTCTGTCAGCTTTTCACAGCTACTGGGTGGGTGGCTTTTCCTGACAGGTGTTCAGGTGGCATTTGGTCTGTTTAGTATTTTTTTACACAAATTTCTAATGATCCTGTCTGATACATTTGTGGTGGTTTATTTAATGCGCTTTTTTGTTTTTTCCCAAGGCTCTTCCTTTCCTTTTTTTTGTCCCCATGCAAACCAACCCTGCCTGATAACCAGCTGCAAGCTCTGGATTTTGCCTGCCCAGGTGAGCCTTTGCATTTACCTTGGCAGAGTCTCTGCTCTCTTCCCTTCCTTTACTCAGGCACAGCTCAAGCACTTTGTAGGGATCCCTTCAAGAGCTATGTAGATATTTTGCTTTCTTGACCTGGTTTTGATTTTTGCAGAAGGGACTCTTGACATGGGTGTGGAGTGACAGGACAAGGGACATTGACGGAGGGCAGGGATAGATTGGATATTGGGAAGAAATTGTTCCCTGTGAGGGTGGGGAGGCCCTGGCACACGCTGCCCAGAGAAGCTGTGGCTGCCCCATCCCTGGAAGTGTCCAAGGCCAGGTTGGACAGGGCTTGGAGCAACCTGGGGTAGTGAAAGGTGTCCCTGCCCATGGCAGGGGTGGGAACAAGATGAGCCTTAAGGGCCCTTCCAACCCAAACCATTCCTTGATTCTATGATTTTGTGGGTGCTACAGTCTGCTTCAAGCCTCCAGTATTGTGTCTTCAGCCCTCAGCCCTGCAGGGCTGCAGAGTGGGCAGGGCTTGGAAGGTGGTGGGAGCCTCTCCACAATTCCTTCTGATCCTCCCACCCCATCCTGCCCCAACAGATCCCATGCCTCTGTGGTTTTCTCCTTCAGATCAAAAAGGATGAAGGATGTGTCTTGAATTAACTGGTTAAAGGGTGACCATGTTTGGTCTCATCAATATATCCCGAATTGTGTGGCAACCAAGGACTGTGCCTGTTTTCCTAAGGAAAATGCAGAGGTTTACTTTACTACATCCATGTTTTAGAAGAGCCTGGGTTAGTGGACTGTATCAAATCTCAGAGGAAAAGTGAGCAATGCTGTGTTTGCAGTCAGGTCATTATCTCCAGAATCAGGAAGGTCACGCTGCAAAAATAGAATTCCTGTTTGTGCGGGCAGCAGCGTCCTGAGGACATGTGGGAAAAGCATTGGGCATGGGCTGCTCTGCCACTGCCACCACCGTGATGGCCCCAGCACTGTGCTGGCACTGTCCTCCTGGCACTGTCCTCCCTGCTCTTACAGAACACTGCCCTGGGAATTAAAATTTACCCCCCTACCTTCCCCTTGGTTTGTCTCCTTGTGCACCGAGTGCTGCTGAGCTCTGTGGAAAGTCTCCCACACTGGTTATTTTGATGGGATCACAGGATGTGGGACAGCCCATGAGGGTGCTGCTATTTCAATATCCCTTCAAGGACAGGGAGGACAGTGGCCAGTGACATTGGGCACTGCTTGTGGTGACAAAAGCCCCCCACAAAAGGCAAGTGGGGGATCCTTTCCCCAGCAGCGGGGAAAGCAGCCAGGCACCATTCCCCCCCGCAGTGTCCCTGTGGATTACAAACTTCCCTGTTTTCAGTTGCAGTTTTAGGACATTTTTGTGTACCTGGCCCCAGGGCTGGGACTTGGAGCATTGGCCGTGCAGGGTCTCATGGGTTGGGGTCCCTTCTTCCTGGGAATTACAGCCCTGCTCCCTCCCACTCTGTCCAGCCCAGGCTGGATCCTTTCTCAGGAAAAGCTCATGAAAGAAGCACTGGAGTTTTTAATAAAGAAGCTTCATGTGTTTTATAGAACTGCATTTGTTGTATTTGTAACTGTTTTATATCTTTTTTGATCTCCCTGTGTAAGGACTTTGCACACCCTCACTCCCAGCCACAGGGGGTGGCAGCAGGACCCTCATTCAAGCATTTATTACTTTGTCCCTCTGAGAATGGTGATAAACTCTCGATTTCTGCCTCTTTTATGCTGTGTAAAAAAGCACTCACTGAGCATTCAGAGGCTTAGAGTCTATTTTGTTAAATCTTTAGGTCAATTTTCTGTTTAATGCTGTTTATTGGTATTCTCAAAGTACAAAGAGAAGCCTTGGAACTAAAACAACCCATTCATGGAGAGAGACGGACACATACGGTTTCATACCAACTTTATTTCTTTTTTTTTCCTTTATTTTTTTTCATAATCACTTCTTTTGCACAACAACAACCTCAAGTTGACAATGAAATGCACGTGGCAGACCGAAGGGAACCGGACAAGGCTCTGTTAGGGATGGAAAGTCTTTCCATGATGCTGCACCAGCTCCCCACCCCGGCATGAGGGACAGTGACCCCGGCTGTGGCAGGAGGAGCACATCCTGCCCAGAGGACAGCCGGGGTGCTGAGCCCTGGGGTGTCAGCTCAGCCCTGTGCCCACACAGTCATCTTCCAACCCTCTCCTGCAGCCACGGGCTGGGGTGTTCCTCCCGGGGCACACAGCTGCGTCTCCCCACTCCGTACTTTGGTACTTTCCATTTCAGAGCACTTTGGAGATGTGGAGGCATCGGCTCTCCCGTGGTCCCCATGGGGAGGGAGCATCTGTGTCCCCTTGTCAAAGGGTGTGGGAAACTGAGGCCCAGGGGATGCCAGGGCAGGGATGCCTGGCTGCCCCGTGTCCCTGCACCCCAGGGACCACGGAGCATCCACACGTAGGCATGGGCCAGCGCGCCTCTGCTGCTTTACTTTAAGACAACTGACTACAAAGGTGGACTTTATTGGTCTTACTATGTCATCTCGTCCCTAGCATGGAGAGTAAGAAATCTCTAGCACCGTAAACAGCCATTCCCTGACTCATTTCAAGTGGTATCAGAGTGTATGTGCATATATCGTTTCCACGGATGCGTTCCTGTGCGCATGTGCACGGCCGGGTGCACAGTCGCTGCGAGGAGGACGGGAATGCCATGGGAGGGATATAACGAACCCCGTGAGACGGGATTGCAGAGCCAGGGCCAGAGAGTCACGCAGGGCTAAGCTAAAGCAAGCAAGCTGAAGTTTACATTTGAAAGGGAGCAGCAATACCAACCTACCCCCGAGGTAGGATGCATGCAATCGTCAACTCCCACCAGCCCTGGAAGGTCAACTCAAAGGGAACCCCGCAACTGGGTGAGAGCAAGATTTTTAATGACTCCAAAATAATAAGACAAGGAACAGGCTCGGTCCAGAAGCAGTCGGAGGGGCCAGCATCCTTGGAAGTGCCTATTTACAGACAGAGCTGAGCTCTGCCGTACGGGATAACGTGGGCACAGAGCTGTAATTTGGGCTGTGAGGCCGGTTGTCCCAGCTTCCTACAGCTTCACCCATGGCCCAGCTGTTGGTGCCAGCTGGGAGCTCATTTAGCTTCAGCTCCTCAGTCTTGCCCGAATCAGAGGCTCTTCTCCAGAAGGGCTCTTGGAAGGCCTATGCATGCACATAATGATGTCACCCTCCTGACTTTCCTCCCTCACACTGCTGCCACACTCAAGGTCCAGGCAGGGACACTGTGGGTGCCCTGAGGATGCTCCTCTTACAAGGCACATTCCCATGTCCTTATGCTGCTGCAAAAATGGGGCTGGAAACTGTTCAGAACTCGATTCATAAACACCTTCAGGAATCAGTGGAGACCTCAAGCCCCACCATAAGTAAGGTGACCCCAAGAATTGTGGGGTTTGCATGCTGTGTCCACAACCACAGTACACAGGAATGCTCCAGGAATGACATAGGGTGGGGCAGTAAGGATGTTAATGAGGATACTAAATTAGTCTCAATTGAGGCATGAAGTATGCAGCTGCACACAGCCAATAGCATGAAGGGATATGGAAAGGCATGGGATAACCATGATCCTGGCCCGTGCCACGTGCTGCAGGTTGGGCACAGTGCTGCATGAGCTCCTGGCCACGATGGGTTTGGAGCAGTGGGTGGACACCCCTCATCCAGCCAACACCGCGCAGCCGAAGCAGTCACACATTTCCCTGATAGTGCCCCATGGCACCGGACGAGCTCCTGAACATCCCTACTCCATCCATCTGCACCAGGCAAACATGGCTCTGGGACACGTAAAGCCTCTGGCCCCACGGGTGAGGCTGTTTCCTTGGCACAACGTGTCTCGGCAGCAGCTACCTGACATTACCAATGCACAGCTCTCCCTGCACGTCCCTGTTCCTCTGGCGCAGGAGCTTATCCTGCAGTAACACATTTTCCAGCCATATCCACTGTCCCTCACTGCACCAGCCTGAGGGAGAGGAGAAAAATTAGTTTCCCAGTGCTCACACCTGCACAAGCACCATCTGCCAGGCCATTCTGCACTTGCCATGGGAATTTTTGCCAGGAAAAGCTATTGCAAGAATAAGTCCCAACTTGAGACCCATCTGGGCTCCAGGGAGGGGAGGAGAAGGGTGTGGGGCAGCACAAGGGACCGAGAGGGAAGATCCAGGCAGGAATTGAGCCTGGAGACTCAGGAGCTGTTTGGGAGGACGGCTCTGACCAGCACAACCTGTTACTGACCAGCTCTCTTCCAGCACATGCTAAACCTGACAGATCCTCCAGCTTCCTTGGGTTTGCAGGGAACCACCTGGAACCTCCACACGGGGAGATTTGGATCAACGCTAATTATATGTGCTAGAATTGAAGCATCACCTCTACTCTTCCTCTCAGCCCTTCCTTCTCCTCCCAGCACGAGGAGCAGCCGTCCCCGCTCTCACCGCCCTGCCTGCAGGACTCGGCTGCCTCCAGCTCCCAATTCCATCATTTTCCAGCTGCTCTCTGGTCCAGCATCCCACCGGCACCCTGCCTTCACCTGGCCCAGCTTCTGACTCCTTCTGAGCCTCCAGGAGAGAGTGAAAATGGCCATTTCTCTTGTTTTCAACTCTTGCTCATGAGTACAACATTTCTGATAATAATAATCATAATAATCATAGTACTAAAAACAGTATTTACAACAAGCTCCAGGTCAGAATTACACACCAAGCAAACACTCAGCACCACAGAGAGTAGGACAGGGTTAATATCTCGCAGATACCTTCTCAGATCCCACCAACGTGGGACACAGACATTTGACATTTTCAACCATTTCTTACACACAAACATGTCATTTAAATTACTTCTTAAATTTTTTTTTTAAACTTTTTAAAATTTCTCGTCACTATATGGATGAGGTGATGCTGGCGGTGATGCCGCGCTCTACACAGATGCTTATCTAAGACAGCTGCTACTATAAACTGATCATTAGCTACGGTTAAGAAATTCAACCCTCAGTTTCCTTCCTTTGCCCTAAATCTAGTTTTCTTTTGTCACTGACAGCACGGGAGCTTTCTAACAGCCCTGTCCTCCTCCCAGCCCAGGAGGAGGGGTTTGGGAGTAAGGTAGCCCTTCCTTTTAGGAGCAGAGTCCCCTGACATCATGCCATGGCCGTGGAAGGAACACTCCCACATCCAGCTGGGAATTCTGTGGAGATCAGCAGTGAGCTCTGGGATTTGGTCTCCAGCAATCTGCCCTGTGATGGCCTCAAAGTGCCACATCCATCTCTGGAAAGGGAGAAGGATGATTCTGTTCACTAAAAGGCTATTTCACAACCATGCACCATCTCTGCTGGATTTGCTTTCCTAACAGAGTGGAATCCTGTGTTGTGGGAGCACTGGGGAGCCCACAGAGGACTGAAAGTCCTCTCCCAGGGCTCCCATGGAGCTGGGAATGCAATCACCACCCACAGCTCTCCTGGGCAGAGCGGCCAAGACCTCTCAGTCCCCACTCAGCCAGGGAGAGGGCGGCTCAGTGGCCAACCTGGGCATCGGGCAGTGCCCACCGTGACAGGGACGTGCTGTGATGTGGCACCTGGCACCAAGCTTCGGGTGGAGCCCCTCAGCTGCTTCCACACGGGCTCTCAAAAATCACCCAGAGATGAGGACTATGGGTCACTGCCTGCCTGGGCTGGCTCTGGAGGCAGCCAAGAGATGGGGGTTCTGCCCACTGCGACTCCTGAGCCATCCATCCCTCTCCTTCCTCTCTCCTACCACAGGCAAACAGGGGGCTGCTCCCTATTTTACTTCACACACAGAAATTATCACTTACTTCCCATTTTTCTGAAACTGATATTTGGCTCAGAGCAAACACCAAGAGGAGGAAAAGCCCTGGATAAGAAATCTGTATCTCTGTGACACTGCTGGTTGAATTTATTAATGTCTTAGTTTGTTCTTTGTTTTTTACATGAGTTTAAGAAATATTTTTTTTTTAAAAAAAGGACAAAACCCTCCAAAGAAGCTGTTTGATTGACTGATCAACTGATTTGATTCTCTATTTGATGTGAACTAGTTGCTATTCTGCTTAGAGGTCCCTATGATCTGTGAATCCCCACAAGCACTGACGATTAGGGATGCAGAGAGAAGCGTGTAGCTGGGGACGAACACCGGGGAGGGGGGATGGAGGACCGAATGTCACATCTAGACAAACAAAATAAAATGTGTTGGTTGGTCGATTGGTTGGTTTGTTGACAAGAATCAGGTGCTAGATGTGTAGAAAAGCCCTTTATCCAGAGATCTCCTCCCGCTGTTCCTTGTTCCTGCGGACTTCGGCTGCGTGCAGTTCCTGCAAAGATGGGAGAGATGACACCGGGCTAACACGCTCTGCTCTTGTGATCAATATTCTCCTCCCGCACACAGGATTTGCATCAGACATAAAAAAAGAGACCAGTTTCCCATCCAACGCACCCTCAGGGCAGGGGGGTTACACCTGCAAGGAGTGAAGGATCATCTGTGGGAGCCTGGAGGAGATGGAACCTCCAGTGAACGCACTCCTGGCTCCTCTCCCCTGCAAAACCCTTCAGGCCACACAGCCCATGGTGGGCCTGATGCTGTGGCTTTGGACTTGCACTTATCAGGATTATCCAGGCTATGTTCTCTACTGACCTTGAAGAACATAACCCCCTCCTCACGCCACTCTGGAGCAGAGCTGCTCCTCAGCAACCACCACCAAGAAAACGCCCTGTCCCTTGCACCCATCACACTGGGACCAGACCCCGTTTTTCCATGAGGATCAGCACCCCCAGCCCTGTCCCGGGGATGGCACTCACCTTCTCGCGGAGCCGCTCCCTCAAGGCAGCGAGATGTGCCTCACGGATCTCCCTGCTCAGCTCCATCTTGTAGTTGAGCTTCTCTTCGGCCAGGCGGCTGAAGTTGTTGTTCTCCTCCAGCGCCTTGTGCAGCACCTCCCGCTCGTGTTCCCGCTTCTCCGCCAGCTGCTTCAGCACCTGCGCCTCCTGGGTCTGCCGAGGGAGGGGGTGAGGCCACCGGAGAGGCTCTTCCAGACTTCATCTCCCCAGAGAGGCTTTCTGACTTTCTCCTCTGCTCAAACCACTCTGCCACCCCCCTCCACTCCATAACATAACCTTCTTGCTTGGAAGATACTTTTGACAACTTTTTCCTGCTTTCACAGGATCATTTAGGTTGGGAAAGCTCTCTGAGATCATTGAGTCCAACAGTTCCCCCAGCACTGGCCAGCCCACCACTAACCCATGTGCCCAAGTGCTACATCTACACAATGATGGTGATGGAGGTGAATTCCCTGCCTAAATCAGGCTGCAGAACCTCACTCCATGATTCCTATGTCTCACCTGACAATTTACAGTGGAATAACAATTGTCAGAACACTCTTCCCAGCTGTTTTAGATTACTCCTGCTGAGTTTTAGGGTTAGGTGCAATTAGTACCAGAAAAGCCATTGCTTTTACAGGACATCTCCTTACCTTCCGCCTCTCTTCTGCAGCCTCCAGCCTCCTCTGCAGCTCCTCCAGGGACAGGTCCTTCTTCTTGGGAGGGGAGGAAAGGATTGGGCTCTCAGGAGATAAATCTGAAGGGGACTTAAGGATCACTTCGAAGCTCTGGCCTGATGCCCTCTTATCCAGCTGCTTCACCTCCATATCTTTGTGGGGAAAAAAACCAGTGATTCTGTGAACCTGTGCCGCTCAAGAGAGTGTTCACCTGAGGTCATCAAGCTTCTCACACAGGAATTAAGATTTTCCCATGTCCTGACCTGAGTGATTTTGTTTTATCTCTAGAATTTCTTGATTAGCGATCACCTTCATCCCCACCATGCAAATGCAATTAATTTAAAGTCATGGCATAATTACAGAAAGGTCACATTGCTGTTAATACCTTGTATGTCACCCCAGCGTGAAGGAGAGAGACTCTGACTCCGGTGAGCTCCCACACTGCCTGTGGGAGCATCATCCCAACACTGCTGGAACTCCCGTGGGAGCAGGTTACCTACCTCCATACTGGTAGATGGTGTTGGGATGGGGCTGGGTGTGGAAACAGGAGCAGATGAGGGAGAGCAGAGACAGCTCCTTCATTTTCTCCTTATAGGCTGAAAAACATGAAATAGTAATGAGAGAGATTCTAATGGCAACAGCATCTTTTTTCGTGGAGAAATTAAGCAAGTATCCCATTTGCAGCTATCAGACTCTATGGAGGCTTTTCCATGGTGCCAGGAAATCCCATTTGCAGCTACCAGACTCTATGGAGGCTTGTCCATGCTGCCATAGCTTGCCAAAACGTCCCCAAGGAGTGTCTGATCTAGAGCAGCTTAAATCAGCTGCCAGTGTGGCAAATGTCATGGGAACACACACAGTAGGGATTTAACACATCTAGGGGTATAAGTTTCTGTGCAGGATTTTCCCTCCAAAGGAGCTGGGACACTGCAGCCCGTTTAGTTAAACATGTTGGGACAGCTGCTCACACCCTTTCTCCACTGGAAGCGGGATTTTCAGTCTCTGAGATAAATGATGCCCACTGACACCTGGAAACCTTCTTCAAGCCCTGGTGAGCTGGGAATATTTCACCATTCAGCATTTCTGAGGTGAGGGTGAAGAGGCAAGAGGAGGTCAGCAATGTGGAGAACAAAGGGGCATTTGAGTGATGAGACTGTTCAGGGGCTCTGCTACCAGGGGAAGAGCTGGACCCCAACTTCACAAGGTACCTCCTGCCCTGCTGCAGCAGATCAGGGGCATGTGAGTGGATTCTGCCACCACCTCGGCCCACACAGACAGAGGTTGGTACAGTCTGTGACCACAGTAAATGTCCTTCTGCAACAGACAGGAAACACACAATCCTTTCGAGCTCTGCTGCTGGGAGCCCTCCAGTTTGCTCACTGTTCCTGTGACTGGAGGATGCACCACAGCATCTTCGGTGATCACAAGTGCTGCCCCAGCACAGATTGCAGCTTCTGGGGCAATCTGCACCTGTATTTTTGGAGAGCACATTTAAGACAGTGAACTGTTTGCACACTCTTGACAAAGAACCTCAGAATAGAAGGAGTTGAAGTCAGTGAGGTGCTCTGTCAGGCTGTCACATTCTTTATCACATCAGTGAAACCCTCACAGCATCACTCCTATGTGGCAGGTCAGCAGCTGGGGCTCAGCAGTGGGTGCTGCTGCCTCATGGGTCCTGTGAGGCTCTGTCCTGGGCTGGCTCCTTGGGGGACACCCAGGCTCGTGGGGACAGAGTCTTCATGGCTGCATGTCCTGCCAAACCTGTCCCGAGCGTCCACGTGCTGCCCTTCCTCCTGCCTCTGCCACAGGCATCCTGCTGTCCTGCCTGGGCTCTGCCTCTGGATTTCCCACATGTCCTGGTGCTTCTGGCCTTGGTTTGTCCCCTCTGTAATGAGCTCATTTTGTGCTCCAGCCAGAGGCAACTCTGCAACTCAGCTGCCAATGCCACCTTCAGAGCAAGACCCTCCCCTGGGCCAGGACAGGGAAATCCCCAGAACTCTGTGACCTGAAGAGGCATTAGACACAAAACAATTCTGAAAAAGGTAACATCCTGTGTACCACATGCCCTCAGGAACATCTTTCAGGTATCCTCCTCTGCCTTCCCACAGTTAATTGAGTGGGGAAACCGATGCCTGCTTCCTGCTTGCACTTATTTTTCCTCCTAGGTACAGAACTTCACCCTAATTAACACTCTTCAATTGCTAAACCACCACCCCTGAAGCTCAGATCTTGACTGAGCACTTTTTAAACTTGCTCCCCATACTTATTTGAAGCTCCTGCCCAGTCCTGCTGTTAAATGTAACCCAAATATAGAATAGTTTACACCAGTACTGGCAGCTGGACATCTTTGATTCTGTTCTTAATGAAAAAAACCTCTAGAGAGCCTCTGAGAGGCCCAAAGTCATGGCATGGAGCAGTAAGCTAATGCATCTCCTAATGTGCTGCCAAGAGCCCTGAGGAGGGTCCCTGGGAATAGATGAGAGACATTATCATTTATTATCATTTAGACATCGTCATTTAATACAAACAAACCAGTCAACAAGGTCATTGCTCCACCCTTATGTCTGGTCCTGGGTGAAACCAAGGCATGAGGCAGATGTGCCACACCCCTGACCCCCTCATTTAATTCAATTTAGTTCTCTGACAGCACTTGTTACAGAGCACAGTGCTTTGTATTTCACGACTTGAGCTTCAGTACTGGCACTGTGTGCAGACGATTCCATGCTGCATTTCCAGCCTTTCAGGAGGTTTGCTGTGGGGATTTCACAGCTGCCCCCATTCCTTCGGGATCTCCCCTGTCCTGCTTTCTCTCCTGCAGAGCAAGCTGACCGTCCCTCTCTGCCAATTAAAATGAAGAGGAGCAAGAGGACAAAAGGCCCTGGGCTGCGGCAGGGCTGTGGTGAGCGCTGGAAGTGCTCTGCGTCCTTCCCTCTCCCCGGAGCCTGCAGCTGCACCCCGGCGCCAGCCGTCAGATGCAATTAGCGGCACACGGGGCCGGGGAGCGGGGCTGGAGCTGCCGCGGCCCCGGGGAGCGGCGGGGGACGGTCCCGAAGGGCCCCGAGCAGCCCCCACTGCCGGGCACTCCCCGCTGCCGGGGGCAGGAGCGGGGGGAGCAGCGGGAAGGGGGCAGCGGGAAGGGGGCAGCGGGAAGGGGGCAGAGGGAAGGGAGCAGAGGGAAGAGGGCAGAGGGAAGGGGGCAGAGGGAAGGGGGCAGCGGGAAGGGGGCAGAGGGAAGAGGGCAAAGGGAAGGGGGCAGCGGGAAGGGGGCAGAGGGAAGGGGGCAGCGGGAAGGGGGCAGCGGGAAGGGGGCAGCGGACCGAGCCCCCCGGGACCCCGGGAGCTGCCGGAGCTCCGCTCCCCGCCCGGAGCTGTTCCTTCAGGACCGCCACCACCGCCCGACCCCGGCCGGCAGCTGTCCCTTCAGCACCACCGCGGGGGCCGGGCGCGAGGAGGGGGAAGGACTGAGTCCGGGAGAAATAGAATCACAGGAGCACAGAATCGTCACAGATTTGTTCGGATCGGAAAAGCTAGCAAAGATTATCAGGTCCAAGTGTTCCCCCAGCACAGCCAAGCCCACCACTAACCCATGTCCTCAGGTGTCCATCATGGCTTTGAAATCCATCCATATGGCTTTTAAATCCATCCAGGGATGGTGACTCCACCTGTGCCAGGCTTGACAGCCGTTTCAGTGAAAACATTTTCTCTAATGTCCAATCTAAACCTCGCCTGGTGCAACTTGAGCCATGTCTTCTTGTCCTGTCACTTGTTAATTGGGAGAAGAGGCTGAGCCCCACCTGGCTCCACCCTCCTGTCAGGGAGTTGCGAGAGTGAGAAGGGCCCCCCTGAGCCTCTTTTTCTCCAGGCTGAGCCCTCCCACCTCCCTCAAATGCTCCTGGTGCTCCAGACCCTTCCCCAACTCTGTTCCCTTCTCTGAACACATTCCAGCCCCTCAATGTCATTCATGTCCTGAGGAGCCCCTGATCCATGTCCTGAGAAGTAAATGGATCCCTGAAATCCCCACAGCTGTGCTCCAGAGCCACCAGCTATACCATCACAGAAGCATCCCAGTGATGGCCTTGTGCTCATGACACATTCCGTGACAAAGAATTGTTTTATCAGGCTGAGGCAAAACAAGGCCTCCTGTGAGGAGAGGTATATCCTCTGATTCAGTAACTAAAAGAAAGACCCATAACCTCTGGGTTGCTATTTAGGAACCTGTGTCAGTGAAGATCAAACCCGAGATCTCCCGAAGCAAGACTTTGTCTCAATCACAGCTGCTTAAAACTCAGGGGTAAAAGATTGCCAACCACAGCAGTAAAATTTGTTTCAGAAGTATCTGTACTCCCATTTGCAATATATTTAAGGTTTTGAGGACATATTTATGCCAGTGGACAAAACCCTTGAACCAGGAAAGGACAAGTGGTTGGCCAGAATACGACATGGCCAAGAAGTTCCTGCCCAGAGAGGTTGGATCTACTGAACAAATGTACATATTTTAAGAACAATTAGACAGGGAATGCTGAACTTTTTACTTGAACATCTATTAGCATTTTTGCTTCTGTTAACTTAGTAAAAATAAATTCAGCTTGTACTGAGCAAATATTTCATTTCTGTATAATTTAATCTGGCTCGGTTCCTCAGGGACTGGATACCAAAGCATTGCTTCAGTCTCAGAGGTGCAGCAAGAGCTCTGTCTCGCTGGTGGGCAGAGGATTAGGACAGGCTGCTCACTCAGGTATCAATTACTGACATTTTACTTCTCTTTTTTAGGCAAACACCGCAATAGAAGCATCAGCAGCAAATTCATTCACTCTGGTATGGTCTTCATCACTGTGTCATAACATTTCACTGCTGTCCTGTTAGAACTGGGGTGAAACATTGAAAATAACTGAGTTGTGTAAACCAAGACGTGAATAAACTGTAAAAGATACAAAAATTACATCAGTATCCCATCCTGTAAAGTGGAGTGAACTTGCATTTTGTTAGCTTTAGAGATCTCTGAGAAGTGATTAAGCTACAATCCATGAGGGTGCAGTCGGTTCCTCAACGTTTCTGAACATTTACGCCCTGCAAGCAGCACGGGCTGATTCTGGTTTGGTTGTACTCCACCCCACACCCCATGAGCCAATCAATCTTCATTAAAATTTTTCAACTAACTTTTCCCTGCGTATTATTATTATATTACAATCGAATATATTGCCTGGGAAAAATCACTTTCTCCCTGTTTCAAAGAGAAGAAGGGAGATGCCCTGAGCCTTCACCAAGGCACCAGGAGGCTCAGGGTGCTCCCAGCCCTCTCTAGCGACTCCTTTCCTGTGCTCCCTCTAGTGCTGTAGGCAACATCCTGCATTTCCAAATCCCCACTGCTTTGCATCAGTGCTGTGCACACCATCGATCCATGTAGAGTGTTTATCTCCAAGTCAACCCCCAGAGACATGATCCAGCTGCTCCCCGAGTGCTTGTGGTGCCAGAGATGGAGGAACAGCTGGGAATGGTGTGGTGCAGGAGCAATGGGATCCGTTTTCCTCCTCATGAGGTGCCTGGATGGCGGGGCTTAACGCCTCTTATTCATTAAAAAGTTTTGTTCTCTGCTTCCCAAATACATGAAGCTAAACTGCAGCCAGGTTTTGGGGTGGTATTTAACGGCATCCAGAAAAACAGAGCGAGGCCATCTCAGCACAGCACTGACACAGCATCAGTCACAGTGAACCAGAGGCAGAGCAAGGCTAATTTATGTGAAATTTAAATGCATGTGCTCTGTCTGATAGCAAGGTCAGAGGAAGGTTATTACAAGAAAATAATTTGGTTTGTGAAGATAACTTTGGAGAAGTAAGAATTGCTTCCATGATGAATATTATCTCATGAAAAAATGAGAACAGGCCAATTATAAATAAAGCCAAAGCTTAAACAGAAGGTAGAGAAGCCAGAGAGGCAGAGAACTCTCCAGCACAGACTGCAATGCCACACACACAACAAAAGCAACCAGAGTCCTCAATAAGCCTTGAGAGTTCAGCAGGTTCTAGATATTCTCCCCTGCTATGAATCCTATCATAAAAATATTGGCCAGACCTTCAGTCTAGTGCACTTCCACCTTCTCGCTCCCCAGCTTCTACAAACAGGTCAGTAGCAGATCTCAAACAACCAGAAAACACTAGTGGGTTTTTTGTTTGGTTATTGGTTGGTTGGTTGGTTTTTTTGGGAGGGTTTGCGGGTTTTTTGTCAGCTCAGTAGTTGTACCCCACACTGATGGTATAGGGACACCCTGAGACTCCAGGCTCAGAAGTTACCATGGGCTCATGTGGCATCATCCATGAGACCAGGCAGATGTGAGGTTTACTCTGCCTTCTGTCAGACATCTGCTAAACTATTGCCCAGGAATGGTTTCCAGCCACCCAGCTCCTTCCCCCCAGGTTTTATTGGCAGCTCATGAATGTCACAAAAACCCATGCTGTGCACAGCCAATGCATCAGCAAATCACTTGAGCTGTAGCACTGGAACATGTGGGCTGCTCCCAGGAAAATAACCAGGGAAATCTCCTCTTGTATGGGCTCAGCAAGAGAGAAGGGCCCAAGCTGTGCAGCAGAGCCCTGGCTGGGGGGGTTACTGTTGGGAAGGAGAGAAGCATGGCCTGGGTTGCTTGATAAAGGAGAGGAAGGAACCAAATGGAAGCAGCTGACCCAGAGTATTTGTGGATTTGGGGCAAGCACAGGTTTGGACGGTCAGGTTTGGGTGAGCCAAAGAGCTGCAAAGGAGCTGGGGAGCTGGTGAGGCAGCAGATCATGAGACAGTCAAAGAGCCCAGTGCCGTGATGTGTCAGTACAGACATGCTGTGTGACCACAGACAGTCACTTGGTCTCTTTGCATCTTGGTTTCCTTTCCATTAACTGAGAATTATTGTATTTGCCCATTAAACAGTGGTGTTATTTGTATAAACAATTTAGAAGGGATAAGATTTTCTGGTAGGGCAATAATCATGTAGAGTTACCTTGAAAGAATAAAAGGATTGTTTGGAAATATGCTGAGCAGCTCTTCATCATTTGGGAGATGCCAAAGTGCCACAGCACACGCACATGGTCTTTGGTTGCTCTCTAGCTCTTTTGTATTTCTAAATCACAGCCCATTGGTTTAACTCCCCTCTGGAGAGGAGACTTTCATTTTTAAAACATAACTCACACCTGGAGGAATAAAGCCCATGTCAGTAGGACAACTGGGAGGGATTAGCCAGGCATGTTGTTTCCAGTTAATTTAGGGGTATAGAAGTTTGAGTGAGCTTCAGGTCCCTCCAAGGATTGTCACGAAGAATCATCTGCCCCATTCACAGCCCTGCTGCCCACTGCTGTCACAATGGGCTTATCTGCAGCCTTCTGGTTGCCACATCAGACCACTGAATCTCAGCTTTTACTCAGCAGAAGGAGAATGTGTTCATCTGATAAAACACTGCCTTCACCAGATCTGAACCAACAATGACAGATTCCAAAAAAGGGCTCTTTTGAGATATCTGAAGCATCTTCCCAGAGTCTACGTGGTGCCATTAAACAAGATACTATTTATATTTTAGACAGAACAAGTATTTTCCAATTATTTAGATCCCTTGTTTGGATACACTGGTGAAAAAAAAATACATCTATATAAATGCCTACAATAATACAATAAAAATGTAAAACTGAATTCCCAATAAAAGAACCGTAATTTTTTAAGGCCACATAGACTTCTTCAACGGCCAAAGAAAAAGACAATAGTGATTTCTTGAGAATACAGAGAGATGGTAGAAGGGACTCTGACTCTCCAGCATGGGCAGTAGAAATGTCAGGACAGGGCAACACCATATGGTGTCCCAGAAAAGGGATCAGGGGATAACACAGAGCTACATGAAGTCCCTCAACTCTCGCATTTCATGGCAGGACGGGAAAACCTTGGGATCTGCCAAGGCTCATTTGCCATGCCCAGTCATGAGGCCAGGAATGACAACCTGGTGTTTCCTCTTGGCTCCACCTTCTCAGACACGCCAACATCAGAGAAAGCCGGTGGGGATGTCACCTTCCGCATAATTTCATAATCTCAGGTCTCTTTATTCAAGCCAGGTGCTACAAACGGCGGGGGGAGTTCCGTAGCCCCGCAGAGCCCAGCCAGACCCCCGGGCTGCGGTGCACAAAAGCACAAAGCCTTGTGCAGATGCTGCGGGGAGGAGGTGCGAGGGCTCTGCCCCTGCAAGAGCTGCCCGGCAGCGGGGCCGGCACCGCAGCTGAGCCGGCACTGAGCATGTGCCGCCCATCCCGCGGCTCCAGCACCGACAACAACCCCCGGGGCCACGAGAAAACGCCTGAGGTGACAGGGAGAAAAGAGAGAGGGCAGCCAGGCTCGGGGGAGCAAGCCCTGTTTCTTTTCATCCCAAGGATTTGGTTGTTTGTTTAAACAAACCAAGCAAATCTTCCCAAGGGGGATAAACCCCCGGGCATCAGCCGCAGACGACTGCAGCTGCCCTCCCCTCAGCACGGATCGGCTTTTGCTGAGAATAGAGAAGGAAATAATGAAGAAAGCAAACAAGACTAATTTCTTAATTGAAGGATTCCTTATCCTTTTTCTCCTGCTTTTACAGGCTACTCTCCACTGCTGCTGTACGTGCTCCAGGCGATGGGGAGATGGGGAGCTGCTCCTGCAAAGGCAGCTGGGCGAGGCTCAGCCCCGACCCTCCCTTGGCACACAGCGCCCTATTCTCTTCCCTCCTGCCACAGCACTGCTTTCCATGACTTCCCACTCCTTGAAATCGCTTCTCTGCTTGATCTGAGTCACAAGGAAGCCCCATTTCACGCTTCTTCATGATCTTAAGTCTCTTTGACAGTAAAACTGCATCTTTGGGAGGATGAAATATGCTATGGGCATGCAGAGGGTTGGGAGGGTGGGAATGCACCAAGTGGAAATCGCATGTTCTGCCTACGTGTGTTTCATCCACCAGCTCGTCCATCTCAAGTTCGATGCAACCTTGGTTTAGAGGGCTGGTAAGTCTGAGCCTTTCCTCCCACCCCCTCTCTGCCAACGAGGTCCAATCCTGCTCAGTAGGGAAGGCAGGAGATGGGTGGCACCTCCCAAGAGTGCACTGCTGCAGACGTTCATTGAGACAGGGATACTCACAGGAATATACACAATAGCTGGAGGGTTTCTATCACAAACACATTTTTACAATGCTACTTTATATCTTTAATTGCGTGCAAAGCCCACTCAGGATCAGCTGCGCCTTTATACTCCCCCCCACCCTCCATACACATCCCTCCGTCTCTCTGTCCTTCTTCCTCCTGCATCTACTGATCTTTTAAAATGAGCAAGGAATAGAAAACGCACAGCAGGAAACCTCGGCAAAGGGCAGTAAAAGAAGCAAGAAGTGTTGCCTGGTCTCCTGCGGGCTGGTTCCCTGCCTGGGGGGCACAAAGCACTGCCTGCTCCTCCTTTTTGTCTGTCGCTCCTGCTCAGTCCTCCAGGATCTCGCTTCCCCCTCCCAAGCCTCCCTTTGTGGGCTGCAGAATTCAGAGCCATTCCAAGAAAAAAGCTTGGTTTTCCAAAAGAAAAAAGACCCTCTAAACCCACCCACTCTCTATTGTACCATTTCAAGCTTTTCTTCTCCTTCACCCACACTCCCAGTTTCAGCCACTTGAATCCCCTCTTCCCAGTCAAAAGGGGGCAAGACAGGTCTTTAGGAAGCTGGACCGAAGCAGCACAGCATCCTCGGGCTGCCAATCCCGAAGCCAAACCCCACCAGGTTCCCGGGCAGCTGCGCTGTGATTCCCGGCACTGCTGCAGGAGGGAGGAAGGGCTTCCCTTGCAGCATCTCATTTCACCCAACGCCATCAGAGGACCGCTCCCCTGTAGCATCTTCTAACCAAGAAATGTGAGCTGTGCAAGAAATCTGGGGCTGGGAAGCCCTGAGAATATACAAAACCCCGTCCAGGTTCTTCTGGTTGGTTCGGGGGGATTTTCTAGGGCATTACTGACTGTTGCCCATGCCTTCCTCTCCATTACCCGTTAAAGCAGTACATGATCTTCACAAAACAAAATGTAATTTCCGATTTCCTTACATCCAGCTGCACAGCGTGCAATTTTTTTCTTAGGGGAAAAAAAAAAAAAGCTCTACGACGTTACAAAAATAACATTTAATTGGCACGTAGCAGCATCTTCTAATGGCACAATGAAATGGCAGCAATACTTTAAATTGGCAAGTTTATCACACGTGTATTCATATTAAAATAAAAAGCCCACCTGCTATCTTGCATCAGAGGGGTGTGTGTATGGGGGAGGAAGGGGAACAATGCTGCCATACCAGCTGCCTCCTCAGCACAGAACTCCCCCGAAACCCACGGGGAAAAAAAGAAAACCAAACCAAACCAAATCAACCAACCCGACCCCTCAGAATAATAATAATAATAATATTAAATACATAAAACGTGATGGTTTTAGAAGCTCATTGATGTCAAGCCCCCGAGAAGCCGCCTGTCCTACCTGAGACGGTGCTGGCCATGCTGCGGCGGGAGCGGAGCGGTGCTGCAGGAGCAGGAAGGAGCGCAGGAGCTGCGGAGGTGCTGCAATGCTGCGGGGAGGGAGGACTGACTCAGCTGGAGGGGGCTGCAGCCATCCGCGGCGGGGAGAGGCTGGAGCGCCCAGAGAAAGGCGAGGGGTGGAAAGAAAAAGAAGGGTCACTAGTTCAGAATATTAATGAGCGTATCAGGCCTCCTTTCCTGGGTGGCTTTGACGGCAGATCCCTCCCAGGCAAGCCTGCCTGCCAGGAACACAGCCCCACGGCGGGGGGGCGAGACACACCCAGCCGGGCGCTGGCAAAAGAGGATTTTTTTCCTCCTCTTCCTCCCTTTCTTGTCTGCTCGAGGTGGGCTAAACTGCTTTTTCCCTTGCTGACAGTAGAGTTAAGCAAAATAATTTTTTTTTTTTAAACCATCCATTCCAAGGCAGCCTCACCTGCAGGGCCAGGTCGGGGGTCCGGCTTGACTGGGCTGAGGTGTAAAATCCAAACCCCAAACCTTGCAGCAGCTTTAGGCAAAAAGCAAAGGGAGGAGGGATCACAGGTTTTTAGGCATGGGATTAGGGGTTTTTTTTTTGCACCAGCACTGAGGCACTAAAGGACCTGCAGTTTGGGGAGGAAACTGCTGTAAAAGTAGAGGAGAAAGAGCAGAATGGAGCATTTTGATTTCAGTAAGAATTCTCTGGGTTTCTCCCCCACCCCAGGCATCAGGACTTCTTTTCTTATAATTTTCTGTCTGTTTTCTATAATTTCTATCATTTCCATTTATGGCTATTGCCAGGGGCCAATGCTTCTGTGCTTTTAGAGCATCACACACACACACTTGGGAGCAAGGAATCCTCCCAAACCCACATATCTCCCGGCACGCTGCAATGCAGACACTCCCAAACAATTCCAGCTGCTGCAAGGAACTACAGGTTGTTGGAATATCTGCCAGTGCTCTGGCTTGCTCAGGGGCAGAAGCCACAGGCACTGCCCACTAGATTCAGTTAGAATGACAGAGGTTTTTCTTGTTTCCCTCTATCTCCCAGTGTCCTATTCTAACACTGTCATGGAAGAAAAGAAAAATAGAGAAAATGTCTAATTCAGAATAAAATTAATACTATCCACACATTTTCAATGTGTGTTTGCAACAGGAGCTTCTTTATGACCTTTAACTGCTCCCTATTCTGTCCAAGCCCTGTTTTGTAGTTCCAACTCTGTCTACTTTCTCCTTGGATTGAATCTCCATGACTCAACAGGTTATCTTGTGTGTGTTTCAAAAACACCTTTGCCATGATCAGAGGAAGGCAGCCATCCCAGGCACCTGACTGCTGGAATAATTTCCCCCTCCTGTTCAGGAAGAGCTCTGGCTTTGATATTCCCAGCAGTCTCAAGAGGGTCTGGATACCTCTTGCAACATTCTGGATTTTTTTTTTGCATAAATCCAGTACACATTTTATTCCTTTTATTGAGGAAATGGTGTGGAATGCTTTCAAGGTGCCATGGCATGTGTCCCCCTGGAATACACTGTGTGAGAAATGGAGAGCAAATTATTTGGAGGGTCAAGATGGAAACCTATTTTGTTATTTCCCAACAGTAAGCGGACTGAAAGGCTCTGGACTATCAGGATTCAAATAAATCAAAATAATTTGGGGGGCAAACAAATGTTTTAGACTCAGAAAGACAACAAATGGCAACTTAACCCTCCTGTGTGAAAGGGGAAAAATAACCTTCGTGGCAACCACAGGAGTTTCATAGATGGCCCTTGAGGCTCTTTTGTCCCATTCATGAAGATTCCTGCTCCTCTGGCAGCATCTGGATCTCATCTGGGAAGAGAGATCCTGCCTGGGCAGCCTCTGAGCAAACAGGGGCATTATTCACTTTGCACTTCTGCACAGCACCAGTGTTCTCCTTGCTGGGGTCTCTGTGGTGTGGTTCAGCCACTTCCCCACAGTGGTTAAGGATCATCTTTTCCAAGGTTTTTATTTTGTACATTGTTTTTCTTTCTTGAACACAAAAAATAGTTTATCCAAGACCTTAAAACCCAGTAATGAGCAAGAAGTGGAGATGGGCTGGTTCCTTCTGGCTGGGCTGGCAGGGTCAGGCTGGTGAGGGGCTGTCACAACTCTCTGGGCTGCTCTGACACAGAGTCTTGAAATCTCTCCTCCCTCTCCAAACTCCTGCTTTGTAAGAATTCAGGGTTTATCCTGGGAAATAAACACCAAGACGACAATCCAGTGTGAAACCAACACCTTTATTTATTGCGTTTTTATCCCGACAGATGCTGCAGCTTCACTAAAGCTCCGCAATTCTTTCGCAACCTGAACAAGGAATACATTTTTCTCTTTCAATTTACAACCCATTTCCTCTGCTCTGTTTTTAGAAGGACAGCAATGCTGGAGGCAGCCTGCAGCCCTGGTCAGGTGAGGTCACTGGTGCAGAGGAGCAGCCTCCAGGAGCTGCGGAGCGGCCGGTGCTGACTCATGTTTGCTGCTGGACACGGCACCTGCTGACTCACACCCCACTCCTGCCTTGGGCTGGTCACCTCCCAGCTCCCCTCTCTCAGCAGGTGACACTGCTTCTATCAACAGCACTGAAATAAGGCAAAATAATCTCCTTTGATAGACTATTGGTACTATTCTTCCATGCAGGAAAGACGTATTTAGAGGAAATAATAACGACACTGTATTCCATGTATTTATGAGGAGTTTTAAACCTTTATTCTTCCCTAAAGTTATCCCACACTCTCATTTCACAATCTTTACAAGCTAATTTCTTTTGCAGCTTAATCGTGCATGACTGATATCACATTAAAGAGTTCACAGTCAGAAACATGAGCAAAACCAGCTGGTAAATTTTGTGTGCAGCACATGAAGATCCACAGGAATAACTCAGTGTTCTCCAGCCCATTTCCTACAATTAAAGACAGTTTATGATCCAAGGAAGTTCAGCTCATGGAATTTAAAGGCTGGCAACCAAAAGAGCAACACCCATGAGCTCCCCTGACCCAACACCACGACACAGAAGGTACCACAAGTTTGGGAACAGAACAGATCACACGATGTTTAACTTGCATAGTTTAAGGTCTGTTTCTTTTAACATCAGAACTGTTCTACACACAAACAAGCTGTGCAGCTGGCCAGGAGTAAAGCATTTTAAAGCTACAATAAAAGAAGCCACATCCTGTTCTACATCTATGCAGTGGCAGCATGAGATACAGCAATAAACCACAGAGATGAGTACAGAATATTTTCTTCCTGCCTTCTCTCTCATATAGCTGCATAAAACACAGTTTTATAAAATATGGGTAAACAACGTCTATGCATTTATTAAAACCAGATTCTTATAGAACCGGGTAATCCATCAATCCAGAGCAGTTCACCACAATCACACGGCCTGAGTACCTGGAATGCCGACAAAGCCGTTCCTAGATGTGCGTGGATACACTGACGGGGGACTGAAGGGTGGGAGCACCGTGCTAGAGAAAAGCCGGGAACAAAGGAGCGGCACATTCACCCCTAACAAAAGAGACCCGTCAGAATTCATTACTGTTCCTAAGGCAGGAGCTACGAGGCTCAACATAAAGCCACAGAACCCTCCCACCTCAAACGCCGAGGGTTTCACAAAGAACCCTGCCGTGTTCTGCCCTCTGCGGCGTGCAGCACCGCCCAAGGGTGGCAGACCGCAGCACAAAGCACAGCAGGGCCCTGGAGACAAACTCTGGCCAAGGGCGTCGCTTATCAAACGCTCCCGAGACGTTCAAAAGGGGAGAAACGGCAGTCCCGGGTGGCCCTGGCGCGGGGGATTCCGATAGGGCTGGGAGGCTTCGGAAACGCAGCTTTTAGCGAGCGCACAGCCGATATTCCGCCTCTTCGGGGCCGAACCTCGGCCTCCGTCCCGGGGGAAGCGGCTGCGGAACCACCCAGGGCCTGTCCGGGGAGCGGAACCCGCTTCCTCCAGATCCGGCAGGGCTCAAACCCCACCGGGCTTGCGCCGCTCCTGCCCTGAGCCCCTCATGAAACGGCACCAACCCCCAGCCCCGCTCGCTCCCCGACACCCGGCCTGGGCTCCACCGAGATCCCCCCCGGCCCGGGCCCGCCATGGCCGCCGCCTCTCCGGCCCGTTACCCGGGCAACGCCGCGGCTCTCGCGAGAGCGCGCACCGGAAATGACGCGTGGAAAGTGGGGACGTGTCACGTGACACAGGCGCGGGGATTCCGAACGGCGGAGCGGGAGGTGCGGGAATACGGGAACGCGGGGACACGGGGACACGGGAATGCGGGGACCTGGGAGCGCGGGACTGCGGGGACCCGGGAGCGCGGGAGCACTGGGACACAGCAATATGGGGACACGGGGACCTGGGAACCCTGGAGCACAGGAAGCTGGGGTCTGCGGGGACCCGGGAACACGGGCCGGAGCGGGCGGTGCGGCCCGGGAATCCGGGACCGGGTCCCGAGTGCCCGTGAGCCTCTTGCAGAGCCGCTGGTACCGGCCCATCCCGAAGCGGTGTGACCTAATCGCTCCTTCCCGTTCCTGATGGAGCCGACAAGAAAGATGGAGGGAGTCTATTTATAAGGGCCTGGAGTGACAGAGCAAGGGGGAATGGCTTCAGCCTGACAGAGGGCAGGGTTAGGTGGGATACTGGGAAGAAATTCTTCCCTCTGAGGGTGGTAACAGCCCTGGCACGGATTGCCCAGAGAAGCTGTGGCTGTCCCATCCCTGGAAGTGTCCGAGGCCGGGTTGGACGGGGCTTGGAGCAACCTGGGGTAGTGGAAGGTGTCCCTGCCCATGGCAGGGATTGGAATGAAGTGCACTTTCAGGTCTCTTCCAGCCCTGATCATTCCCTGATTCTGTAATGGCATGGTACCACCCTGACAGCAGGGTCATCATGGTCTGCACTTCCTTACAGGCACCTCAGGGAACCATGCCCAGGATCACTCTGAACGGAATCACGGTGGATTTCCCCTTCCAGCCCTACCCGTGCCAGGAAGCCTACATGGCCAAGGTGCTGGAATGCCTGCAGAAGGTGGGTGAGTGCTGCCTCCCTGGGGGCCATTCAGTTCGTTTTCCAACTGTGTCTCATTTCCAACTGTACAAAATGATTTCTCTAAGAAGAGGTTGTCACAATTCAAATTTTCTTTATGCTCTTTGTATGCTGCCTTTCCAGATCTTCTCTGACGTTTTACTTGTATTTTATTTTACTCTGTGGTTATTAAAATCCTGGCTGGCAGGTGACAGTCAGTAGAAATATGGATGGGATGTTCCTGCCTAAATTGGGGAGAGGAAGAAAGGCTGAGAAAGTAGTGCTTGTATTAATGCAGTCTGTCCTTGGCTCTCTGGGGTTCCACAGAAATCACGAATGGTTAGAGTTGGAAGGAACCTTAAAGCTCACTTTGTTCCCACCCCTGCCATGGGCAGGGACACCTTCCACTACCCCAGGTTGCCCCAAGCCCTGTCCAACCTGGCCTTGGACCCTTCCAGGGATAGGGCAGCCACAGCTTCTCTGGGCACCCTGTGCCAGGGCCTCAGCGCCCTCCCAGGGAACAATTTCTTTCTAATCTCCCGTATAAACCTATTCTCTGTCAGTAGAGATCCATTTTTCCTTGTCCTGTTACTACAGGCCCTTGTAAAAAGTCCCTCTCCATGTTTCTTGTAGCTCCCTTCAGGCCCCAGTTAGGTCACCCTGAAGCCTTCTGTTCTCCAGGCTGAACAATCGCAATTCTCTCAGCCTTTTCTTGTGGGAGGGATTTAGTCTTGTCATGTTAATATTTGGACTGTTTGTATAATTTTCCATTTTCTCTGTGAGAGGATAATTTTACTGAATGAATGTCAAAATAATGAAATGTTTTTTCACAGTAGTTATCTTTTTTTCTGGGCACATCTTCATGGTCCCTGTTCTCCTGAGGGACCAAACAGTCTTACTGTGGAAGCTTTGGCTTTCCAGCTGGCTCTGCATTCCTCTGTATCACGGTACCTGCTTGGTGCCTCCTGTCACTGAACTCAAGGTGCTGTGAGCTCGTTATCTATATGAATTCCTTTCATACACTTGAGTTCAGCTGCTGCTTTTTCCAATTTGCAGCATTGTCACACACTTTATAATTGTAACATTCAGTAGGACAAGGTGTTACAAGTGCTGGCAAAGTTCTTTGCCCAAACTGTCTTGGGATATAAACTTAATCCTAGAGGAAACCAGCACTCTGTTACCTGGCAGTCACTTTCTGGGCTGGTTTTTCAATAACTTTTTATATTTTCATGTATTTTTTGCTGAAGTGTGACACACTCCAATTGCTCTAAGAGTAGAGACTTGAATTCCTGTGCTAAATAAATGTCATGGCTGGCTCTGGGTTTTTGATTGAGCCTCATTAAGTTGATTAGAGGGTCCTAGAGGTTGATAAGACCTCGTGTATGGATGTTCCTTGGTGGGGCTGCCAGCTGCTGTTTACTCCTTGGCAGAGGACATGCAGTACTGCACCTGTCCTACTGAACCCCCAAATCACTCTTTCATTTCTCTCCAATAAAGAAGGTAAATGGCATTTTGGAGAGTCCCACAGGCACAGGAAAGACCCTCTGCCTGCTGTGTTCCACCCTGGCCTGGCGGGAGCACTTCAAGGACACCATCTCAGCCCGGAAAATTGCCCAGCGCATGAATGGGGTGGAGCTCTTTCCTGACAGACCTGTGTCCTCCTGGGGCACTGCTGCCACAGATGGAGATGTCCCAAGTGAGTACCACCATCTCTGCACTCAGGGATGTTAATCAACACTTGCTTTTTATTTATCTTTTATAATAAATGTACAATTATAAATTTACGGAGCTATTGTTGAGCAGCTGAAGCATAGCTTCACCATTTTCTAGATTTTTCGAGGTGTTTTACTTAGTTTGAGTTTTTCTTGGAGCTCATTTAGTTCTTCAGTTTCTTAGAAGCTCATTTTGTGTGTGTGAATAGTTAGATGACAGAATTTCCTGCTGTCTCTACAAGGCAAGCTGTTACCATAGTACCAGCTGGGGAAGGAAGCTAAGAATATCCCTGGTTCTCCTTTCTATGCTTATAATGTCTTTCTGCTTTTTTCCTCTTCTATTTGGCAGCTTATTACACTGACATTCCAAAAATAATTTATGCCTCCAGAACTCACTCCCAGCTTACACAGGTCATTAATGAGCTAAAGAACACAGTGTACAGGTGAGTATGATGTTGGGTAGTGTCCTTATTCAAAGGAAAGGTAGAGAAACCCCTCTGGTGTCATTATTGTTTGAACTTCTGTGGATGAATGCATAAAAGATGATATCCAGAGAAATGTAGTTCCTTTGATGTGCATGTTTAGAACCTCGTTTTCTTTGTGGATGGGTTTGGTTTATTTTAGTATTTCACAGCTTCTCTTCTTTCCTTCAGCTATAGAATTTTCTGCATTTAGTCTGGTTTTGGTTTTTTTACTTGACACGTTAACTTACAAAATTACGTTTTTTAATTTTCCCTCTTTCTGTTTTTCTGGGGGCATTTTTTAAAGCAGTGGGAAGCCATTACCAAGTTGCGCTCCTCAGACTGATGTAAATCTATGAAGAACTTTTTGGTTTTGTTATACCAATGCCTGTCACAGTTTTCAGCTGTTCACATGCCAGTGTGTGGCTGAGCTCTTTGGTCAGGCAGTAGTGATTTGTGTATGTAGTTCTTGTAAAGATATAACCTTGTAATAAGCAAATAAACCCATTGTGAATGCTTGTAGTGAATCAGTTCTGTCCTAACCCTACTCTGAACATCACAACCAGCCAGGAAAAGCTTGTAATGGATGACAGGCCCCAGCTGATTGGGCTGAGCTGTCATAACAGAACCCAGATTTTGTGGTGGATGGTGGAAGTTGCTGCTTGTGACTTCTTGCTGTGAGCTGCTGCTGCTGCTTATTAACACCCATTGCTGCCAGTAGACATGCAGTGCCTCAAAGTCCAGTAACACACACAGCAGTTACAGACAAATTTACTTGTTCTAGCTCTGACCCTTCCTCTGGGCTCATCCGTTTCTCCTGAATCTTTCACTTCTGATATATTGAGCATGTACAACTCTGTTCTTTCTTGCCTTATTTTTAACGTCAGTTTTGTGTACCCAGGCCAAAGATTTGTGTGCTGGGATCCAGGGAGCAGCTCTGCATCAATCCTGAAGTGAAGCGACAGGAGGGCAACCACATGCAGGTGAGATCAGAGCCTGGAGAGGATGTTCAGGGAGAACATGGAGGCTTTTGTGTCATTTGTGTGTCATTCTTCCCTCTGACATTGTTTAACTACAAGAGGCTGCAGGAAAACACAATAGTTGTAAATGTGTTTTTAGGAATGTTTGGTTTCCAGTTCTGTGAGTGCAAAATGTAATTCTGAGTCTCTGGTGACATTTTCTATCCAGAGAAGGATGTCACTGTGTAGAACATGACAGTTAATAATTTGTAGTTTACTTTCTGATCTGCCATTTGTGTGTTTGTCAAGAGCAATAATAATTTCAAAATATTGCTTCAGTTGTTGATTTAGCTGTTATTTTTACAATATCAAAGATTACTGTTTTGAAAAGTATTAATGGTAAAATATAACACATTTCTCTCTGAGCATCTGAGTGTTGTGTGCTGCAAAAAAAGAGCCTAACTTGCAAGGGGAGCAGAAGGATGTGATTTTAAAGCTGAAGAACTGTGATTACCATTTATTCATTAGCTGGTGTTAGAGAGAACTGATTTCACCCCTCAACCTGCTTTCAGTGCTTGACAAGCTGTGCTGCTCTGGGCTGAGATGGGCTTTGTTTTACAGATCTACATGTGCCGAATGAAAGTGATGGCTCGTGCTTGTCATTTCTATAACAATGTGGAAGGTGAGTATGGCTCACCTTAATTTCCCCTGGAAGCAAAGCCCTATTTTTTGGAGAGGGAGAGATTTGCTAGGGAGGTAGAGAGGCTTGGAAGAGTTGGCAGAATCCACCTGTGTGTGTGTTTTTCTCTGTTACTGTCTTTCAAGAATGAAATATTAGTGGATGAGTGGGATGATCAGAGTAACAACAAATCTTTGTGTGAAGCCTCCACCTAAGCTGGTGGTTTTAATGTCATCTTTTACAGAAAAGAGTACAGAGAAAGAACTGATTGAATCAATCATGGATATTGAGGACTTGGTTAAAAATGGAAACAAGCACAAGTGAGTGATCCCCTCTGACCTTCCTCCCCCTGACTTGTGAAAATAATGAAAATTGTTTCTCTGTTCACTTTTATTAATCCCTTTGTGTATCACAGTGCATGAATGTTGAATGCTTTCCTAATATTTCTGCAAGTATTACAGTCTGTACTGGTTTTTTTTTAAACAGAGCTTGTCCTTATTATCTCTCTCGAAGCCTGAAGCAGCAAGCAGACATTATTTTTATGCCTTACAACTATTTACTAGACTCAAAGGTAACGTGTAACTTTGCTTTTAAATACAACTGTTCTTCTATTTGTCTTATGTTGGCTTTTAGTAGATAAACAGTGAAGAGTGATGCCTAGCAAGTGGATGCATATGTATGCTTCAAAACTGATCAAACCCCCAGTTCAAGTTCAGGACCACAGAGGATGACATTTTGGGATTTTTTCTGTAAATTCTTTCCCATGGTTAAAAAAAAAAAGAGTTGTTTGAGATTTTTCTTCTTATAGAATTAGCTTTGCAGAATGTGGTGCCCTTTTTAGGTGATATCTCCTTCACAAAGCTTCAGTCACACACTGTGCAGTGTTTTTTGCATGCATTCTGAGGCATTTTTGTTTCTGCAGCTGCTGTGTGATTTTCAGAATAAGGAAGCTTTCAGTAGAGATTGGATATATCTCTTGGAAATAATTTCTGGCTTTGTGTATAAACAGTTGCAATAAGTTGTCCATATTTCATGGATAGAAAATGAAACCTTTGAAAATTCTGTTGAGGAAACAAGTGTGCTTGCATCTTCATACAACTTGGTGTAATTCATGAATTATAGTAAAAGCCAGATTACGCTCCACTGCTGCAGGAAGACCAAAAGTTTAATGAATTAAAAAAAAAAAAAATTAAAAATCCCTTAAGCCCCATGAGCAGAGAAGCATTGTGAAATGAAGTGATGTGGTGCTGGAGGGGGTGTTTCCAGAATATCCACTTGCAAAGACAACACAAGCATAAATTTGTAAATACAAGGCAAATCCTCTGCTTTATGCCCCACTTCTCCCAGATCTCTATTGCCAAAAATGACTCAAAGTGACTCAAATGAATAGTTAAACTTGTGCAGCCCAATATGGCACATCTGTTTGGGTTTTTTTTATTTTATTACAAATTGAAACCTCTGTAAACATTTACATGATACATTTTAGCACCTTTGGTTCCAGAGAAAGTGATTGTGGTTTCTGTATTGGGCAGCCACAGCCATCACTTGCTGTTTTCTCAAAGGAAAAAAACCAACCCAGCTTCAACATACATGAAAACCAAAAAGTATCTCATCATCTAATTTCTCAGCCAGCCAAATCCATATTTCTCAGTGGCCTTTTTGTCCATTTCCTTGTTCTGCTTTTTTGTCTTTAGAGCAGGAAGTCACACAGCTTGGACCTGAAGGGGACTGTGGTGATCCTTGATGAAGCTCACAACGTGGTGAGTTGTTCTGGTCTGTTACTGTTTTTCAGTCTTCATCCAAAGAATGAAACAGACCCCTGTCCTTTTACAAACAGCTGTAATATCTGTACTCAGATGGAAGTTGTTAATATTCATTATCGTGAACATTTCTTATTTCTGTGACAGTTAAATCTTTGTAGTTTAATTAACAGTCCTTTGACACTGCTGATTTTTTTACAAGGTGATAGTTTCTTTCTAAAGGGTACTTCTCCAGATTTATGAGGTGCTTCTTTTCTTGGAGACTTGCAAGGAAACACTGTGTAAGAAATCATGGAAGATCCATTCTTGAAGCTCAGCTGCATCAGCTCTCCCAAGTGCAGTAGATGGCAGACAGGACTCTTGTAATATTTCCAAGTCCTCACTCATACAGGAAAACAGGAAAAAATAAATAATGCTGCCTTATGAGTTCTTCCTTTTAGCTGGCTTGAAACTGCAGCCCGTTGCCTAAATGGTGAAATGCAAAGGAACATTTGATGTATGTCCTTTTCTCTGCCACACAAAGCCACAGTCTCCTAGTGGGATTTCTGCTGAACAGCTGTGGTTTGTTGTCTTGAGTGCCTGGTGTCCTTTCAGTAAACAGCCACCCGGGTCTGCTCTGCTTCACTTGAGAGGCTTGCATAGTTGCATCCAGGATTTGCTCCTTTCATCAGAACTTCTCTTCTTCTGTTGAAAAATGTGTGGAAATCCTGTTGGAGTTGTTTGGGGTTTGGATTTGTTTTTCCCTTTGTAGTGTGCACGAAGTACTAATTGATGCCTGCATGCAGAAATTAGCCAGAACAGCTTCTCCTTTTGCAATAGTTGTCTGATGGTACTGTGTTCCATGTTAATATGTGGAAACTTAGTAATTACCCTGAAATAAAACTGATTTCATTCTGATTAGATTGTTTACACATGCAGCTCGCTCAGCTTTTTTTTTCTTTATAACTTATTTCTTCATAGCTATTACAGTCAAATATTTGTGTAGGTTAGGCCTTACTATTTATCATCATTCCTCAGGGACAATGATTCTTTTTGTGAATGAAAATTTCTGACAAAGCAGTATGTAACTTAATTTTCAAAGTCAGAGAAAGTTTTGTCAAACATATTAATCCTGAGTGTTTAAACTATTACTGCTTTTTAAATGGAAAGTATAGAAATAGCTTTTTTGAAGGACAAACCAATTCTCTAAGTAAAAATTTTCCTACTTGAACATCAGACAATTGCTGTCTGTACTCTCTAGAATGTTGATAATGTGGAAGAGGCAAAATCTGTTCTACATTTCAGAAAAAATGATGCTTACTAACAGTCAAAGTCTTCAGGTGTTTGTAAAATATCCTCTGGCCTGAGCTGGAGATCAAAAATGGAATCAAGCCTCATCATCTGGACTTCATCATGTCTGAAACTGCATGAATGAACAGCACACAGAATAATTCTTCAAATCCTTTTATTATAGGAGAAGTTGTGTGAGGAGTCCTCTTCTTTTGACTTGACTCCCTATGATTTGGCTTCAGCTATGGATGCAATAAATCTTGTCCTGGAGGAACAAGCCAAAGTGGTTCAACAGAATGAAATCAATGCTGAATTCAACATAGAGTTGGCCAGTTCAGGTGTGTTGACAATGACAAATCACTGTTTCTCTGGAATTATAAAGTGTTGCCCCAAGAACTGGAAAATAACTTTTAGGGAAAGTTTCTCTGAAATTTACACTCTTGTTAGTAAGTAAATTGTGGTTAATTAGTAATTGTTGCCAGACACTGAAAGATTTGATCAAACCAATGTGATGTGAGGGGTTACGAAAGAGAACAGTGAGGGGAACACAGGAAATGTCTTCCCATGCACACAATTCTAACCTTCATAGCCATAATTTCTGGAAAGGCATAAAGAAACTCGGAATGAAATAGGTGTGAAACAACCTCTTTGAAATCTTTACTTTTTTCAACAGGACTGAACATGGAACTGGAAGATATAGCAAAGATCAAGAGTAAGCTTATTTTTTGTGTTGTTGAAAATTGTTGTTGAAACAGTTTCCAAATGTCAGCAACTATAAATCAAGCTCATGTAGCACTGCCATATACATTACTTATAACTGAGACATTCATAGAGGCTTAAGTTGTTTAGCTTTTTCCAATAACTTTTTGGAATGTTTAGTCAGTTTTTTCCGAAGAAGAGAGATTTGGCAGATGAATATGTTGTTTCCTTCTTTGTTAGAAGTCCCCGTGTTTTCTAATCTTGTCAGTGTGCTGGAATTGCATTGTTCTGCTGTCAGAACATGATGCTACCTGAAGTTAAGAGCGAGAGCTTGAGATAGCTCATGTATACAAAGCATTTCCAAGACCAACTTTCCCTGTCTGTAAAGAAGAATTTAACATTTAGTTGCTGACTTCAGCTTCATCTAGGAATTGAGGTCATGGAAATTCTTAGAGTTGAATATGAATATTTAAAGTTGATATCCAGGAAATTGGTTTTGATCATTGTGGTTTGTTTACAGAGAACAGCTGGGCTGCTGTCTTTGGTAACAGCCTTTGTAATGAAGTACATTTGAAAAAGAGACTTAAATACGTCCCAGACATGAATTCTGTGCACCCTAACTTTTTTCCTCTTGATTCTCCTAAAGAAATTCTTCTTCAGCTTGAAAGTGCTATTGATGCAGTGGAGCTGCCACCAAATGGTAGTGGAGTCACCAAAGAGGGAAGGTAAATTTCTTCTCATTAATGTGTTTAAATGTTAAAAAGTATAGCAAATTGGAGATGGGTCAGCTGTTGGGGTTGTAGCACTATTGTCGTTTCTGGGAATAGTATTTCTTCAAGGTTTTGGTTTTCCTTAAATTCCCCATCTGTAGTAATCATTATTTTTGGAGGAACTCCCCTTTTTAGTGTTTCAAGAGTGGAAAGTCCTCTTCTTGTGTTTCCTGGGCTGGAAGAAGCTCCTCACTGTGCTGCTTTCAATTTCGTGTCATGATTTAAGCAGAGGTACCAAAGCTGCAGTGATGTGTCTGAGGTACCTCTGAGCTCTGGAAGCCCATTTCTAAACTGATGCCTGTTTTACATGGTAAAAAAAAAAAAAAATCACGGAAATTGCATGCCATTCTGCTTCTAAATTAGTATGGATTGTATGTTGGGGAGAAATGATGGAAAAAGGGAACGATGTGGTCAGTGTGCTTTCTGCCATGTCAGTATTGTTCACTGTCTTTATAAGCAAGTACTTATTTTTATTCTTGTAAGTTTTTCTTTCTTATGGAGACAGAAACATGCTACTTGATGGTGAAATTGTTGTTATGAAAGGGTAACATTATTTGTGCCCATTTGATTCTTTATAGCGTTTACCCACTTTTGCTTTTTCTTTGTAAATTGCAGCTACATCTTTGATCTGTTTGCAGAGGCCCAAATAACATTCCAGACCAAATCCTCCCTCTTGGAGTCATTGGAGCAGATTTTACAGTTTCTTTCAAGCCGTAAGTGCATTAACTTTTTAGCTGTTTTACTCAGACTTCCCTCTTTAGTGTAAGTAACTAGAAATTTTGTGTTGTCAGGAGAGAGAATCAAATGATAAAGCTTTTATAAGCTAAAATCTGACCTTAAGGACTTGTGTCTTTTTATTAAGACTTGCAGGGTCCTCTGCTGGGAAACATATTTTATGTCTGTTCATGTAACTGAACTAATTTTGAGAACCACTTTGTGTGAAAACCTGAGTGTGTACCCATGTATGGGTCCATCCATGTGCATACATAGAGGATTTTTGCACAGACGCTATTTTTCTCCAAAACCAGATGGATTGTGGTGTGAAGCTTGTTGGCATTTTGCTGATGGTACTTTTAGTGTCTTGAGTTCTTCCCTGGTCCTGAAGTTAAAAAACAGGAATGTAGAGAATCATATAATATGAGAGTTTTTTTCCCTTGATTTAACAAGCTTCTGTTCTAATGCCTGCCAGCATTTTGTTCTTAATTTGCCCTTCTGTAAAGAAAATTCTCCAACTTCTACATGTGTTAAGAAAATGATTTAGCTCTTCCCAGCACACTCTTCAGAAAAAGCATTGAAGGGAGTAGAACACACACTGTCAGTTCTGCAAGGTCATCCTTGGACAACACATCCACCCTTCCTTTTTTCTTTGCCCAGCACCTTTCTCCTTTTAGGCCATTTGCATTCTGGCCTGACAGGTGCATCTGTTGATCATTTCTGCTGCAATATCCCCATCATCAGTGTATTTCATATGTTCTTTTAACTGCTCTTCTAATTGCTGCTTTAATTAGTTCCCTTGCCATTTTTAATGCAGAGGAGCTTTAAGAAGTGCATGTAATTTTCTCGAGTGACAGCTTCTCTCAGTGTGTCAAACATGGAATGCCAGTTTTGTATTTCTCTTTGCATTTTGAATAATGATGAAAAACTTGAAATAAATTATTTGTCTCAGAGAATATTTTCAAGTTGTATTCAGTGTTGAGCTGTTCAGATAAGGTGTGGATATATACAAGAGAATGGATATTTGTGTTTTAAGAGTAATCTTATGTTGCTTTCTCCAGGTACTGGGGTATTTATCAATACATCTGGATTGCATAAGCTCTCAGATATTATCCAGGTAAGTAATTATTGCTGCTTCTATAAATATCTGAAGGATAGAAGAGTTGGTTTAAAAGATGTGGAAAGACATTGGATCAATTTTATTCTTGTTGGGATCTACACTTATGCAATGGTGCAAGTTTGTAATTTTTGAGGAGAAAGCTGCTGCCTGATGGAATGGACTAATTTGATTTTTACCCAGGTTGTTCTTTTGCAGTTCTGGTCTCCCTTTTTGGAGATGCTGGATTTAAATTTTGGCTGGGCTTAGCATCCACCAGGTGGAGCTGGGTCATTGAACTTGTTTGCAGCAGCAGTGTTTGGGAATATGAAACCATCTCATGAAATAACAGGAGAGGCTAAGGAAAAAAGCAAAGAAAAGATAATTTAACTGTATTTTTTTCATTTAATTATTAATTTAATGGATCTCTAAACCAAAAATCTTTTCAGTTCTGTAGGAACTGAATGTGACACATGTGGATATCCACGTAATGCTGTCAGTTGTCTCCCTGTTGTGCACTTCCAAAACTTTGATTATGAAAATCCCAAGCCCCATAAAATTCAGAGGTACAGTGGGACAGTGGTCTGTCCAGCATGCATGTCCAAAAGGGCACCAGAGAATTACACCCTGTTTAAAACTAAAAATGAAGAAATATATTTAAACCTTGCAGACCTGCATGATAAAGACAAGTTACCTGGGTGTGTTTTGAATGGTCCTGGCAGGTTTGCAACACTGAACTCTGAATGCACGGGTGTTTGTGAGGGTGCATTTACAGTGGCATACACAGGATTTCATTTTTCTAGCAGTGGTTAAACAAAACCTCCATGTGTGTTCCAGTACAGTAGTAGCAATTTGTGTACACTGGTACCAAAATGGTTTTTACTGGGAGATGTTCTGAGGGGAAGGTCAGATGAGCCTAATTTATATTAATTTCTCAGGATTTCAGAGCTGAGAGATGAGAAAATTCAGAAGTAGAAGCCAGGTCCCCTGATCCCAGTGGACTGTTCTCCAAGACTGGAAATAATTAATTGTCTGTGTGTGCTCTTTTGGGCTGTGGATAGATAAAAGGAGATTTGAATTTGGGAGAGAAACCTCAGATCCCTTTTTCTGCTGCTGAGGACATGCACGTGGACAGTTCCTGCAAAGGATCTTCCAGGTGATAGTTTTCTGTCTTGAGATAGGTAGGACTAGGACAGATCTTTTGTTGGTTAAACACAGTGTTTGCTTCTTGCAGAGCCTTGTCTTCGAGTCTTAGTTTATCACCAGCTTGTTTTAATTAATAGTAAATTTTTTCCTTCCTTTTCAAAAAACACCAAAGTCTATTTTGTACACCATATCTTTGGCTATTTTTCTCAAGTAAATATTTCCAGGAATTGTGCTTTTTTTTTAAATTGCTGGAGAACATCTTGTTGGAACTAGCTGATACTCTTATGAGCTTGGGTAATTCCTTTCAATGTCTGGAGAAATTTTGTTTAGAAAAATTAACAGAGTTGTAAATATTTGAGAACCACAGCTGTTTTCATTGAAGTTGCACTGGGATCCTTATGTTTGAAAGAGCATCTGTAGTCATGGGACATCACACACAGAAAAGGAGGAAAAAGCATAACTCTGTTGATAGAAGCTTTTCATTTAATATATGGACAATGAGATGTGATTACAACTTGATTGTTTTTCTAAGCAGAGTATTATTAGCAGAGGGATCACAGATGAAATTTTAAACTGAAGGAACTCACAAAGTTCTTCTACGCTCGGTTGTGACTGATCTCAGGGGTGTGTTTGTTTATCCACAGCCAGAGTCACAAACAGTGTGAATAATAATATTGTCATTTGTATAATTTATATTTATATAATAAATAATGAATTTATATAATAAATGAGTATATTTAGATACTGGCTGGCAGTTTTTGGAACAATGAGAGCACCATGTGGGTAGCATTAAGCGCCCGGAAGAACCATATTTATTCAAGGTTCTCTGTCTTATTTGATAACAGGAGTAAGGAAATAAATTTAAGGTTATCACAGCAGTAACTTTTGTGGAGACACTTCTCAGTGCAAGGACACATTAGGAATTTTACTGGAAGCAAAAATCAGAAGTGTGTGTATGTATGTATGTATCAAAAGTAACGTGGCCAGCAGGAGCAGGAAGATGATTGTCCCTCTGGGCTGGGCAATGGTGAGGCCTCACCTCGAGCCCTGTGTCCAGTTCTGAGCCCCTCACTTCAGGAAGGCCATTGAGGGGCTGGAGCATGTCCAGGGAAGGGAACAGAGCTGGGGAAGGGTCTGGAGCACCGGGAGCCATTGAGGGAGCTGGGGAGGGTGCTCAGCCTGGAGAAAAGGAGGCTCAGGGGAGATCTTGTTCTCTACAACTCCTCAGCAGGAGGGGGCAGCTGGGTGGGGATGGGGCGCTCTTCCCAGACAAGAGGAAATGGACTCGTGTTGTGCCAGGGGAGGTTCAGGTTGGGCATCAGGAAGAATTTCTTCACAGAAAGGGTGGCCAGGCATTGGAAGGGGCTCCCCAGGGTGTGGTGGAGTCCCCATCCCTGGAGGTGTTCAAGGAACGCCTGGACGTGGCCCTCAGTGCTCTGGGCTGGGTGACAAGGTGGGGATCGGTCACAGGTTGGGCTGAATGATCTTGGAGGTCATTTCCAACTTAATTAATTCTGTGACTCTGTTTCCCTCCATTTTCCAGACAGTGTTCAGCATTGATCCCCTAGAAGGAGTCACAACAGGGTTCCTGCCACGTCAGGCAATATCTAAATACTACAAGGTATGGGAGGCTTTGTGTGCTGCGTTTTCCCTTGTTGGCATTTAATGTCTGTGCTTAGGGTGTCTAAGACGTGGAAGGATGTGGATAGTACGGCAAATGATGTTGGTTACAGGGAGAAAAAAAGAAGACACAAAAAAACCCACCAAAGGAACTGTATTTAATTTAGATTCTGAAGAGAAACACGATTTTTAAAGGAACTTCTAAATTAAATTACGAAAGTGCAGCAAATGGGAATTTCGGAAGATTTTTATATTGGATATTGAGCAAGAATTGATGTGTTCTTCCAGTAATCTGGTTTTAGTTTAGCCCATTGCCAAGCAAGTCCAACAGAACCACTGAACCTTCTCCCTGAAATTGTTTTAATTTGTTTAGAGTTTGGAATTTATGGAGGGTGTATTGTTATGATGAGTTTTAGGAGCGGATCTTTTCCTAGGTATCACATTAAGACTTGATACTATTTTTGTTGCCAAATGAAGCAAATCTTTCCACCACAATAGTGTTCTACATTTAATCTGTGTTGTTTATGCTGGTGGAAATACCCGAATAATTGGGTTCTTGGTCTCTGCTCAGGTCAGCCCATGAAAAGCTGCTCCCATCATCTGACTCAAAAATGACTGGTTGAATGATGATACACTTTTTTGTTCCGTCTTAGAAAGTTATGAAAGATTGGAAGCAAAATAGAAAAGAGACAGGAAATTATATAACCTTAGTAACAGTATACAAGTGACACTAATTGCATTAATTACTCTTCATGTGGGTGAAGTTTTTTTGAGGATGAAGTGCGAGTTCATTTCTGCAGCCATTGCTAGAAATGTTTGTTACTTTCCTTCAGGTACATATTCATGTGGACAATGGTAATCAGAAAAAGAAACAAAGGACAGATCTCTGGAATTCATCATCTTCAAAAAAACGAGGTACAGGACTGGTCTTGGGGAGGTTCATGCAAAAGCTGGATTGAAAACTCCTCAACTGCTCCTTCCTGATTTAAATAAAAGGAAACAAGTGCAGCTCCATTGTGGATATGATGAGCTGGGGACAAGCTTTTCACTTTTATAGTGATTTCTGAAGGGGAGGTTACATGTACTATCTCAATATAAAAGTTTCTTGTACCTTTGGTGTTTTGTGCACTGCTGGAGTTATTTTAGGGCAATGATTCTGGTGAAAGAAGATCATCTCTGTTATGGAACTGTTGTTTGTATTGGTGTAGAGAAAAGCTTCAGACCAGTCAAGAATGGGGAACTCTGCTCCAACCCTCAGGTTGATACTGAGGTTCATGACACGTTCTGTTCTCCTCATACCAGCTGTATTTCTCTGTACAGCTCTGAGTTAAACACAAAATTGGTGTTGAATAAGGCTGTAACTGCCTTTGGCAAGAAGGGGGCTCAGGTACAGTTATGATGCCAAAAATGTTTGTCAAAGGTGGTGTAAGAGTAAATTCCATGAAAGTTCTCATTCTCTGGTGAAATGATTCACGTTATGGAGGTGTTACAGTTGGCTCATTTTGGAGCTCTTAGGGAAGGTTCATGTGATGAGATCTTGTCCAGATCATGTGACTACTCAGGCAGAAAATGCCATGCCTTGGGGCACATTTACCTTTTCTGGGATGACCTACTTTGAGAAACTTTCTGCTTTGAGCAACTTTCTGAGTTCTTCAGGGCACGTTGTTAGTTCTTGATAGTTTCAGCTTCAGCTATACTTTCCAGTGCAACTGGGATTTCTCCCTCTCCTTGTCTCTCTCCTCCCCCCTGTTTTGTTCCTTATGCTCTGCAGAATCCAGTACCTGGAATTACCTCAGTAGAACCATTCTTCAAAACAATATATTTAGAAGAAAAGAAACTTGGCTTCTGAATCAAAGGCTTATCTTAATGCTCCTATAAAGCAGCACCAAGCAGCACCAATGAATGGCAGCCTTCATTCTTTCTGATTTTTTAAAGTTATTTTTTAATAATTAGGTTGAAAACAAAATGTTTTCTGATTAGAGAAGACAGATGCAGATCCCTTTACTTAAGCCTTCTTAACAGAGCACTCTCCAGGGATTTTTGTAAATACTTTGCCTCATAACTATCTACTTAATTACTCAGTTAAGTGCTCGTATGTAAGTATCTGTTTCACAGAAGTCTTTTTTTTAAGGACAAAAGTAACATTTTTCAAAGAATGAATTTACTGGGTTTGCAATAACGTCCCCTTAAATGTTTCCACAAAGTTAATGCTGTTTGGTAATCTGCAAATGTTGCTTTCCTGAGATATTGCTCAATTGGAGTTTTAAGATGCAAGAATAGTTCTAAGTAGATTTGGTTAAAGATGGGCGCAGGAAGAGGCTAATACAAATACTTCCAGGTTTATTGCACACTTTGGAGGATTTATACACAAAAATACAAAGCAGTGAGAGAATTCTGTGATTTAGTAGATGGATTCTGATATATTTGCTTTTCAAATAAAAACAGTATTTGCAAATACCTGTGGAACACACCTGAGTATGTTGAGATCTGTGCTTTGTGCAAGCCTGGCAGAGGCCAGACGTGACCGATCAAGTCTCTGCTTTCCTGTAGTGATATTGCAAATGGAATAGAAACAACTCAAGCATTCAAGCTGTTTTTGAGGGATTTTGTGGAAATTATCAACTCAAGTATCATTCTGTACAAACTGTAATTGGTGAGGAGAAGGGGCATAGCTTGGGATAGCTGATGAGATTCCTGCCTGAGTCATCTGTGAACAGATGCTGTTTATGTCAACAATATTGGACTGTTGCAGTTTAGCATTAAGTTAAAATGCTCTTATTCATGGTTTGCTCTAAATCATCATGTTGTAAACTACTAGCAAGCCATTTCTCCCTGCTTTAGCTGTCCTTGTACCAGGAATGGAAAAAGCTGCTGCAGAGATCTGCTTTGTTTAATGCCCAATACTTTCTGCTAGTGAATGGGACCTTGAAAATGGGTTTAATGTTGTTAAGCTTAAAGACATAATTGCAGCACACCAGGCTAAAAATGTACAGCAATCCCAGCTTGTCCAGGAACTGGGAACTGGTGCCTGGCAGCTGTCATGCTGGGTTACAGAAGTGTGTTTCCAGCTGAGCACTGGAGGAGCAAACATGAGGGGTTGGTGTCCTTTTCCAGGCTGTCCCATATCAGCCCAGTTTGCTTTTGTGCTGGGATTTCTTGGGTTCCTGGCTAAGTGACTTTGTTCTTGTCTGTAGATACTCACTGGCCTGTCCATACACAGATCCAAATTAATTTACACCAATTGTTAGTGTGAGTTAGAAAGATACAGAATTTGCTAAACTTTGGAATGTGAGTCTTTTAGAATTTGGACATTGTCTGGATGGGTTTGTCCAAATGAGATGGAAGGGTAAAACTTTAGCTAAGAATAAATGTTCACTTGTAATTCTAAGCAATAAGTGACTCACTGGGCAGGTATTAATGGGGATTTCCTGAAAACTTCAGCTTTTTCTTTTGAGAATGAAGGCTTTGATTGGAAGGTGTAAATTTGGAAGGTGTAAATTTAAAAGACATGCACATGATACTTGGATGACGGGTATTTCTTTTTGTTACCTAAACTAACCATGCAAAGCAGAATCAGAAACAAAAGCTGATGTTTTCTTTGGCTGCTCTTGTTCTTGACATGGATATTGTTTTCATTCCCTTGTGCCTGTGTCTCTGAGAAGGTGATGCAAAGTTTCCAGCAAGCTCAAGCTGAGCAATGAAAGAATTGACTGATGTGATTTTTTTTTTCTTAATATTCTTTTTGTTGATAAAGTACATATTTTCAGAGTCACACACTAAAATATATGTGTGTATGTATGTGTATATATATATATATATATATATATATATACACACACACACACATATATATATATATATATGTCTCCACATCCCACAAAAGATTTGAGCAGAACTTGAAAGGTTTGGGAGTTGAATGTGGGGAAAGTGGGAAGTTTAGGTGAAAGATTTATAGCCTATTTAGATATATAGGAAATTCCTCACAGAGAAGGGGTTTGTTTTTCAAGCAAGTGCAAGGGTGGAGATACTTTATTATGTTATGAGGGAGCAATGATGTTTTAATTGAAAGTCATTAAATCTGGGAAGAACCAAAGCAGGACATACCATACATCTGGAATTTTAACTTTAGATGCTGTCTGGTTTACTCCCAGAAGTTCAGGTGCAATGTGCCATGTGCTGGTCCTAGTCTAGTTTTTCCACTTTGACTGGCTTCTTAGTGTTTTCTCTTTATTTGATGCAGGGAAGACTTTAAGCTATTGGTGTTTCAGCCCTGGGTACAGCATGCACGAGCTCGTTCGACAGGGAGTCAGGACAATCATCCTCACGAGCGGGACGCTCTCCCCCCTCTCATCATTTACAATGGAAATGCAGATGTGAGTACCTACGTGTGGGAGCACTTCCACTCCTGAAAAATGCACAGTCTGCTCTCATGGATTTAGGTTTTATCTCAAGATTTTAAAGTGTTCTGTTTGCCCAGAGAAGCTGTGGCTGCCCTATCCCTGGAGGTGTCCGAGGCCAGGTTGGATGGGACTTGGAGCAACCTGGGATAGTGGAAAGGGCAGGGGGGGTGGAATGAGATGAGCTTTAAAAGGTTCCTTCCAACCAAACCGTTCTATGGTTCTGGAACTGGTAGGGTATCATATAGTGGGTATGACTGGGATCTTCCTCTTTTTCCTCCAGCCCTTTTCCTGTTTGCCTGGAGAATCCTCATGTAATCGATAAACACCAGCTCTGGGTTGGGATCATTCCCAAGGGGCCTGATGGAACAGTCCTTACTTCCACCTATGAAAGAAGGTAATGAACTTCCATGTGGAATCCTGCTGTGAAGTTTTTGGTTCCAACATTTTGTGTTCTGTTAACAGGAGTATGCTAGTGAAGTAAGGGATCTCTAGTGGTTTTCTTGGATAAATGCTGAATAACAACACCCTTTAACCACTACTACTGAAAATTTAGAACTAGAGGGCTGAAAGGGATCAGATATCAAGGCACTGATAATCCTTGATGACCCTGATCAGCCCTAGCTGGGACCTGTACCCACAACCATCCCCCAGGAGCTGCACTGAACCCCATCCTAAATTTTTTTTGCTGAAGGCTTAATTGACTTGAAACATGACTGGCCTTTTCAATAGCTATTTTTGTATTTAAAGCTTGCCACCATGCCCAGCCTCTCTTTCACCTCTGGGTTGCCTACTTAAGGAAAACATATCCAAGTATTTGTCAAGCTTTTCATCATCATTCTTATTGCTCTTCTCTGGTCTTCCATCACTTTGCCTCTGTATATCTGCTGTTCAGAGTTGGAAGAGCTTCTGTGGCCAGCAAAGGCCAGATGTTCCATAGAACTGGAGAGGAACTCAGCAACTGTAATGGATTTTTACAGAGAAGTTGTAATCTGGAAAACCCTCAGACTGGATTTGTCATATTCAGAAGTTTAATGTGCCATTTCAGTGTATTTCTGTTGAAGATACTGTCTTTTAAAGGAGGGTTGGGGATTCCAACGCTCCAAGGCTTTAGAACATGGGTGTTCCTTGAAGAAAAGGGATTCAGTGTTCCCTGTGTTTTGACAACATGTGTGTGTTGATACTGGTATCTGTAGGTCTTACAAAGGCACACGTGTTAGGGTTTTTCCTTGCATATACAAACTTTCTGAGAGAAGAGTAAACAAAACTACAGGGCACTAAAAAGAAAGGAACATAAAGGCATGAGAGAACAGGTAAGTTTTCAGTTAGGGCTGGAAGAACATAAATGTGGCTCCTTGGAGAGCAGGACTTCTTCAGCCCAAGCAAAAGTGATTTACTAAACAGTAACCATAGTAACCAAATTCACCCTTCCTGCCGTGCAGCAACACCACACCTAATTCATAAATTATAATTTTACGTGGTTGTAATGTTAGTCAGACTTGGCAGTGCTGCAGACCTTTCTGGCAGAACTCTCACATGCATGTCGTTACTATTAATCATAAAACTCATATGGCTGCCCATTTCTACCCGTGCATTTTGAAGTATTGAAGCTTCTATCACTTTCAGTGCTATCCATAAGCATATTTCATACTATTAATAAAGTGTTGTGAAGTATTACTAATTCTTGCCTTTGGTGTTGGTGCTTGTCACAGGAGGGAGAGCAACTGGGAGTCTGGAAATGCTGTTTTAGATGAATATCAAAAGAAATCAGTGTGTATAAAAACATAGAAAAGGAAATGCAATGGTGTTTCTTGATTTTTCTTATTTGTAGGTTTTCAGAGGATTATTTATCTTCTCTGGGGAAAACAATTGGTAAGTAAAGTGTGTGGATTTCAGAAATGGGTTAATGCCCAGGATTTTTGGAAATCTAGAAAAAGCAATACTAAAGAATATGCAGTAAGAGAAATGCACTACAATCCTTTACCTATTTCAATGCTCTCTGGTTTTCTGTGCTTCTGCTTGCTCAGGCAGCTGGCTGCTGTAAAAGCACACAAAAATAAGTCCCTTAGTATTTCCAAGTCAGGACTTCATTTTTATTGTCAGGAGTTTGTGTTTGGGTCAAAAATGTGGTTCCCTAAGCACAGTCAGAAAGTGAAACTAGGAAATTAATAGCCAGAGATATGTAGCGAAGGATGATTTGCAGGAAATCAGTGCAACTTCCTGTGATATTTTAAGCTGTGTCAAGCCTGCCTGAAATCAGCATTTATTGTTTTGGTAATGTTTTATAAATACAACAGAATTACAGAACTGTAATGCGTAAGGACAGAATAAAAGAAGAGCATTTGTGTAGCTTGGCTGACATGATTGAAAAGAATCTGTTAAATCTAGAAATGTTTGAAGGACATGGAGGAGAAATGAAAGCAATGCTCTGAGGTGTTTAGCTTGGCCTAAAAGGTGAAATTAAGAAAATGCTTTCCCTGAGTAGTGTGTTTGTTTCAGTAAATTGTTTACTATCTGACTAGAAAACTCAAAAGCAGTGTGATGGTACCTCATCCATTGCTTTGGATGTGTCGACTGCAGTGGACAAGGAGTAGAGAAAATGATCTAAAACTAGATCCTGCTGGGAAACATGGTAGGGGATGTTCTATCCCTTTCATCGGCAGGGTTTAGCATGGCTGATAATGTCTTTTATTCTTTTAACACTACCCTGCAGAGAGCTAGTTAGGCTTCTTTATTAAAGCTTACACCTTGACAAGATTATCAAATGATTTTAAGAAATGAAACAACTTCTAATACACAAGCATTCATGTCAAGAAGGTAGAAAATATTTTGGAAGGAGGCCACACTGTTGTTTTTCCTCTGCAATCCATGTTTTCCATCCCAGTATGAAAATGCCCTCAGCTACACCCTTGTCTTATCTCACTGCAGGTAACCTTGTGCGAGTTGTGCCACACGGGCTGTTGGTGTTCTTCCCATCGTATCCTGTCATGGATAAGAGCCTGGAATATTGGAGAGTATGTTCATTGCTCTGCCTTTATTAGGTGGTTTGGTTACACGTATCAGACAGCTTGCAGTTATTCCATTTAACCATGTTATTAAAAACCTTCTAGTAGAAGATGTCCCTGCTCGTGGCAGGGGTTTGGAACTAGATGTTTATTAAGGTGCCTTCCAACCCAAAACATTCTGGGATTCTGTGAAAAATTCTCTGTTAGTAAGTAAATCATAAAATCTGGGAAGTAAAATCTCAGGTCAGGCTTCTTTTAGTTTGATCACAATACATTGAAGTGCAGTGCTGTAGAAACCAAACCCAAAAGAATCTTAATATGCTATTCCATCTGATCTCACATTTTATTTAGTTCACCAGACTTCTGTTTATTAAACCTCTGAATTAGAGTTGGTCTTTGTGTTTCAACCCTTGGGGGAAAAAATCCCAATATGGGCATTTCTCCTGTATTTTTCATTTTTAACCATTGCACCTGTAACTTTTGGTACTTCTATGCTCATGAGTTGAATGTCCCTGGTGAGATTTGCTAGAGCAGTTCTGGTTTAAATGCTCCTTGAAAAAGCAGGGGCAGAGGTTCCATGCTGTGGAGTGAGACTGTGAGGTGAGTGCTGGAACTCCCCCATCTGCCTGATGTCTGAGGTGCACCAACTGCAAGGAATCACTGTTAGTGCTCTTAGGATTGCATGTTTCTGCTTCCATCTCTTCCTGTGTTTGGCAAGAGAGGAACAGGCTGTGGTGGGGAAGTGTAGTGATAATTTCTGAGTGTTTCTGTTCTTGTGGTGTGTGCTCACTTGACATTTCTGTCCTGTTCCTTCTCTGTTTAACAGGAGCGTGATTTTGCCAAAAGAATAGAAGAAGTGAAGCCAATGTTTGTGGAACCCAGGAACAAAGGAAGCTTTTCAGAGGTTGATTATTTGCATTACATGCTTCTATGATTTTCAGAAACAGTTTTTGTGATTAATGACTTTCTCTAAGGTGTGTTTGGGTATGAAACACCCAAGTTTTTGGCCTAGGGTGAACGTAAAACTCTGAGTGCTTCTTTGAAGTGTAGTTTTCCTGTGCATCCTTCCTTTTCTCTCTTGTCTGGCCATGTAGGGTTCAGTCTTCGTTTGAATTTGGTGATGTAACAGCAGCTAACATACACAAGTGCTGAGTAATCGAGCTGGCGGAAAGCTGTCACTTCATGACATGTCAGCATTTGTGAATGTTCTGCAGGAGTTTTCCTCCCAGCTCATCCTGCTTTGGATGTTAAAGAATTGTGCAGTGTCATCCTGTTTATTTATAGCCATTCTCTTTGCTTCTTAGAATAAATAATATCTGAGAATTGCTTTCCTGTTTTGTCTGTTTTACTCAAGAATCTGCAGAAACACAGGATGGTCCATCTTCTCATCAGAAGTATCTGACATGAATTTTTTTATGCTTACCCAGCTGTGTTCTGGATTTCACAGTGATGTAAAGATTTTGCTGAGAAAACAGTTTCTCACATTTGCAATTAGTTAAAAGTATAGACAGTTACACTAAGCCAAATTAATCACAGTTTAGATCTTAATGTACAAGTCAAATTTAGTTCGTACAGGATAATACCATTCCTCCTCTTGCTTAAACTTGTTTATATTTTAGGTTATTGATGCTTACTATGATAAAGTCACCTGTCCTAAGTCCAATGGAGCTGCGTTTTTGGCAGTGTGTCGAGGCAAGGTAATGTAACTGAGAGTCTGTTTCATCTGAGATCAGATTATATAATTGATAGAAAAAACCCCTTCATTCTGGATTTCAATACATTTTTGTTATTTGACTGCAGTTATATGTGGGAAAACAAATGCTCTGAAGCTTTTTCAAAATTAGGTCACATTTCTGTGTGATTCACTCCCATTTTTATTAAAGGGACACATTTTGATTTCTCTGAAGTGAATGAGCATCATACTTGCATTTCGTGTTGGCTGCTGACTGAAAACATAACCCTTTAGATGAGAACAGCTGTTCTGGAGAACTGTAATCAAACAAGTTAAAACAACACTGCTGCAAACCAAACATAATGCTTAGCTTTAAAACACTTGCTTCATTAACTTCATGTTCTCTGGACACATTTGATGGCCTTTCCTTTGCATCTTCCAGTGCTGATAAATTGGCATATGTTTATCAGTGGAAATATTTGTGAAATTACTCTTAGAGCCTTTTTGCTGCTGTTTACTGTGTACCAGGAGATCTGACTTCTTCTGAGCCTTTGGTCCCAGTCTCCAAAGAAGCTTTTGGAGTGGAGAAAAGACATAGCTCTCTCAAGACTTGTTACTGAGATTTGGAGAATTGATTCAGCTGAAAAACAAAACAGCTTTTTTTTCCCTTAATTATTTTTCAGTCACTTCAACTGTTAATTTCACAAAGTGATTTGCCAGCACAGTGAGCACGTACAGGGGACATGAGTGACAAGTATTTGATGGGATGTCGACAGCACAGCTGCTGGACATGGCACTATAGTCTGGTGAATCTGAGGGTTTGCCTTTATTGCTTTGAAAAGATTCTGTTAGTTTTTACTGTCAGAGAAGGTTTGCTATGTTCTTAGGTCTTGTCAACAACTCGGGGTGTGGAAGGTTTAAACAAGGTGTTGACATGTTCTCAGTACAGCTGTTCCACTTATCCAGGAACAAGACAGTCATTAACAGGGTTGGCTGAGCTATGCTTTGGCAGAGGAAAAAGCCAAATTTAAACTCCTGCTAATAAAAGAAAAAAAATCTAATTGAAGCTATTCATTGAAACAATTGATAAACTACACTTGGCCAGGGAATTAATTGAATGGAGGAAAAGGGCTGACAACTACTGAGTCACTCTGAAATGTCATTTCAAACCCTGTTGATGATGGAAAACTGTCCCTGCAGGCCAGTGAAGGCTTGGACTTTGCAGACATAAATGGACGAGGAGTCATCATTACTGGGCTTCCATTTCCCCCTCGTATGGAGCCCAGAGTCATTTTAAAGATGCAGTTCCTGGATGAGATGAGGAGAAGTGGTGCAGGTGCTCAGGTAAGACTGGGGAGGTTCTCACTCCTGGCTGTTTGCATGTTCATGTCATTGGTTCTCCCTCTTGTCCCAGTGGGTTTTGGGTTTTGTTATCCTCTCAGCCTCGTGGGACCATGAATATCAAAAGTTCAAACAGCCTTTGGAATTTGTCACAAATACAGGCACCTTTTTTTAATAGTGTTGAGGGTTCCAAATTCTGGCACAGTCTTAAATATAGGCCTAAGAAAAGGGTGTAGTTAAACTTTAAGTCAAAATCTTTGTATTGTGTGTTATCCATCTCTCATTCTGAGGCATGTATTTCATCCAGAGACAGTGTGGGCAGGAAGAATGGCCTATGCTGGCTGGTTTGGGAATTACTGGTTTGGAATAATGGTGTGTGTTGGGGTATTTGGGTTTGTCTGTTGCTTTGGGCACAAGAATGAATGATGTTAGTCTGTTCTGCAGGTCTTAAAGAATATGGTGAGTCTGTTGTACTGCCAAGGCTCTGAGTGCACCATATAGGAAATAGCCTGTGAGGCTGGGTATTGCTACTTGAGTTTTCTGTGCTCTATAAATCAGGTGTGACTTTTGAGTCCACCTGTGTTTGGTTTTTCTCAGCTCTTTGAGATTTGTCAGTACGTCTGGTTGATACTATCCGACAGCTGTTCTTTTATTTCTTTAGAAAAAAAACCAGTGACTGTACAGCACAGAGGATACATTTTACCTGGTAAATAATGTTAATTGTGCATCCCACCTCTTGCAGTACCTGTCTGGGCGTGAGTGGTACAGTCAGCAAGCGTCCCGGGCTGTCAACCAGGCCATCGGCCGGGTCATCAGGCACCGCCAGGACTACGGGGCCATCTTCCTGTGTGACCACAGGTAAACCTTGGCTCACTGAATCCCAGAATATTTTGGCTTGGAAGGAACCTTTAAAGCTCATCTCATTCCAACCCCCTGCCAAGGGCAGAGACACCTTCCACCAGACCAGGTTGCCTCAAGCCCCATCCAGCCTGGCCTTGAGCACTTCCAGGGATGGGGCGTCAACAACATCAACAGTTTTATGTCCCAACATGGGTTTGGTATTTGGTGTATAAATGTGCTGATGTTGCTGTTTGGAAAAGGTTACAGTTCATAATAATGAAATTATTTATATAACAGGTTGTATAAATATTGTACTACTTCAAGAAAGTTCCTAGATTGTTATCTTCTGCTCCCCAGCTATATAGGCTTGGAGCTGCAGAAGGAGATTAATGGTTTTAATGGAAAATAAACCAATTTTTTGAATTCATGTTTGTAATACCACAGGAAATTTTGTGACAACAACTTACGGTCTTGCATTTTCTCCATCTTTCATTTGAGATGACAGTCAGCAGCACTGCAGTGTTTTGAGAGGAGGATGGAAATGAGGACAGATTATATTGCTAAAACAATACTATTTATATTCATAATATATATCCTATATTAACATTATACTGCATTAATATCCATGTCTGTAATTCTAATTAGTATAATGTGTATATTATAGGCAACAGGAGTTTAATTGATAGTACCTGGTATCAGCAAAGCCCTTTTCTCCTGAGTGAAGGCATCACCCCATTATATTTACTGCACTGTTTGTTTTTATTTGTGTTGCTGCTCCTCCCTTGTCCTTTTGGATACTCATCTAGGGTTTGTTTAATTAATTTAGCCCAAGCTGGCAAATAATTCTCAGATTTTCCCATCCTGCACAGGTTCACAACTGGTGATGTCAGAGGCAAACTGCCTTCGTGGGTCCGTCCCTATGTGAACGTTTATGACAACTTTGGGCACGCGGTCAGAAGTGTCTCCCTCTTCTTCCGTGTTGCTCAAGAAATTGTAAGTGTCTTTAAAAAAAAACCCACAGAACAAACAACAGATTTCCTGAATAGTGTTGGAAACTGGGAATGCTAAGCTAGGTGAGAGATGGGAGGGAATCACGGAAGATCTCAAATTGGAAGGGACGCATAAGGATCACTGAGTCCAGCTCCCTGCTCCTCACAAGCCTGCCCAACACAGAGTCATTTGTCACTTCTGAACACTGGAAGATTTACTGGAAAGGAGATATGCCTCATCTTTCTCCAAGAGTGATCTGGGACAGGATGTTTTCTTACGCTGGGCAACTCATTAGGTTAGATCACAAAAATAACTTCCTCTTCCAGTTCCTCCTAAATAAACATGTATTTATTGGCTGGTATGCAAATCTTGGAACTGATACTGGCATCCAGAAGCTTTCTACCTCAGGGAGAGGTTATGTGTGTGGAAGGACCATACCCTAACATTTAAATTGAAGCTGACTAGTAATAAAGAGTAATACAAACCATCAGTTGTTATTGCAGTTAGTCACTGGGTCATCTTTACTAATACAGCTTCTTTATTAGCATTACGAAGCTGATGTTCTTTGTAATAGTTCCTTGATTTAAAAAGTAATACTGTAAAAAGGCTTCCTAATTCACTGGAGAAAGTCATAGCAAGAAATGGGCTGGAAGCCAAGAATGGGAAATTCTTCCCAATATGGAGGTTAAGATTAAAATAAGCACTTAAATTTAATATACAGACTTGGATGACTTCCTGGGAGATGCTTTAGCCAAATACAAGTCATTCAGACGAATTATTTACAAATGGTTGATGCTGCAGGACTTGATGATCTTTTCTGATCATGAGGGAGAGTTTCATGGTAAATCGAAACCACAACCCGATGTGCTTTGTCAGAAGGAGCTGTTGTTGCAGGAATAGCATTAGGAAGTGATTGTTCTTTAGCAGGTCATGATCCTTTTTCTGGTACCAGGTCATGATCCTTTTTCTGGTACCGGGTCACTTAGAGTTCAGCCTGCTTACTGCACTTCAGCTGTGTCACTGCTGAGCTGTTTAATCTTTTCTTCAAAATCACATGAATCCAGAGTGTGTAACAATCTTTCTACCAAAGGTTATTTGGGGAAAAAGAGATGTCTTTGGATTGCTGCTGGGATTTTTGGTCACAGATGGAGTGGAAAAGTGGCCTTTGCCTATTGTAACACTTTGTAAACTGCTTGCAGATGCCCCCACCCCTGCCTCAGCGCCCTCTTGGACATACTGGTTCCTTAAGTGAAAGCAATGCAGCACCATCTACTTCATCTGAGCAGATCCTCTCCCTGAAAAAAGCTAAAAACCTGGATGACCATGTTCCCAGTTTGAAGAGGAAAAGGAATGGTATGTTTGGGTCCTCACAGATACGCATTTTTGTTTTAAGCTGAAGCACGAAAAGGAGAATCAAGAGGCTAGAAACTGAAATGGGAGAGAAAGCAAGGAGAGCTCAGAGACTGATGTAAAAGTCTGGTCAGAAGGGACATAGTTAAGCATTAGAAAATGGGGGAAAACAGTTCCAGTTGCAGAGAAAAGAGGCAGATGGGGTCAGAAAAAGTGTCCCACAAACAGGAAGAGCTTTTGGTGAAGTATCACAGATAGTTTTGAAAATAAGAACTGGAAGTCTCTTTCTGCCTAGCACAACATGTCCTTCTTCCCTCCTGTTGTATAAATGACTCTTACTCAGTAAAAAGAACATGGGAACAAAACAATATTTAAAATTTTGTGGGTAGCTAATGCCAAAGAATAAAGCGTTTCTCATGTCAGATACTGTTTCAACGCTCTGGACTGTTTGCTGGTTTGGAACAGAACAGTGAAGTTTGTTTAAAGCTATGGTTACTAACCAGTTATGAGTGAGCGTGAGGGTGATTTCACATTACATTTAAGCCAGTGTAATTGCTGGTTGTCACTGAAAGGGATTACTTTGGCCACCACTTTTTTCTCCCTTTCAGTTTCCAGCTATGCACTTTTTGCTCCTTCCTTTGATTTGAGTCCATCTTTTGTGCAGCTGCAGAGTGAGCAGCTGAGCTTTGCTGAACCAGTTGACCTTCCATCCTACTTGACTGGTAGATCCATCTCAAACGATGGGCTGGAATGTGTGACTGGAGAAGGGAAGAAGCTGCATTGCCTGTTTAATGGAGATTTTCAGTTGCATTGCATCAGCTGTAACATCAAACTCACCTGTAGTCACAGTGATTATAATATACTCCCATTCTTCTCAAAATAGTTCCTTTCCTTAGTAACTGACGGTTAAAGTAATTTCACAAAGTAGTGGAAATGCATTTTGAAGATAATGCCTTACAGAAATATCTAGCTGATACTAATTTAACCCTACTTACAGCTCAAAATTCTTATATTTAAAACCTGGATCCTGACTATTGAGAATATGTAATTTGGGACCTTGGTGACTGTGTCTTGTGGGTTTTGATACAGTGAGAATTGTAGGCTTTAAAAAACTTGCTCTGTTTAAAAATAATAAATCACATTTTGCACCAAAATCTCTCAAATACTCTGGAACTCAGTTCTGGGAAAATCCATAAATCTAAAATGCTCGAATAGAGACAGCTGCTGTGGTAAGACTTTTCCCATTGATCCTAAGCCATTTTGAGGTTAAATGTGACCATCACTTAAGGAAAAGTTTGAGAGCAATCTGCCAGGTTGTGGTTACGAATGCTTGAGCAATTTTAGAAGTGATTTGTAAAAGCAGTCTTCTTATGAAATTATATGATGCACTTTTGCAAGAGGTGGAAGTTTATTTAATTCACCGACACATACTTGTGGATTGTTTCGTAAGACTGGGAGCTATCACTAAATCAAAGAAAATGCAGGAGAGAATGTGGAATGTTAATTTGTCATCTGTGTTCTGCTGTGGTGGCAGTAAATGGAGATGGAGCACCCAGCCTGTGTGTGGAATATGAACAAGAGTTTGTCTCACCCCGAAGAAAATGTGCTGGGCTCTTGGATGCCTTGGAGCGCAGCGAGAAGAGCAGTGAAGATGCAGAGGAGGAAACTGATCTGCCAGGAGAGGAACAGGTAATGGCAAAATACTTTCTTGTAAGTAAAAATTGCAGGCTCTAAAGCAAAATGATTCTGGCATCAAGAGAAGCAGCTCAACCCGCTTTCGAGAAAAGCTCACTGTAATCAGCACCAGCAATGGCAAGTTCTCATAATTCAATTAATCGAAGGGTTTCCTTGCCACATTCAAGTAGATGATCAACAGGTATGTGCTTGTTCTGTGCTCCAAGGCTGCTGACCAGGAGGATTCCTGGAAGTTAACCATGCTTTCTGAGGAGCAAGGAGCTCTCAGAGAATAGGTTGGTAAATACGCAATTTGTCCTGGGTGGAGTCTGTGTCAGCACTTGGTATGAGACCAGATATTGAATTCAAAAAAGGATGGGGGAGGGTTTATGGATTGGAAATTGCACTTTTAGATGAAAATTTTTGATTTACCCCAGAGAAGGAATATTGCCAACTTGTGGAATATTTTTTCTGAATCAAAAATCCACTGTCACATTAAGATCAACAAAGCTGCTTCTGTGCTGTTCGTTTTCTTTCCTCTTGGATTGGTATTTTTCATACATCAGTGATTGGGCCGTGTTCTTGCTTTCCCAAAATCCCTGTTTGCAGTTGTTGGTAAGTTGTCCCTTACCTGGCTGGAGTATTTTACTGCTGGCTTGCAGACTTGTGCATAGACTTCAGGAATGCCTATTGCAGCACTCTTAAGTACTTCCCTTAGGGGAAGAATGCCTGAGATAAAATGTGGGGGTGTAGGAGTATCTGGGGAATATTTGAGTAGGCCCAAGGACACGTACAAAACAGGGAATGTACAAAGGGCAGCAAATATTTAATTTATGTGTAGCCAAGTGAGAAATGGACTCTATCACCCACTGGGCTGCCATGACATAGATACCAAAGCCTGTTCTTTGGAAAGCTTGGCGCAATTACAGGGACTTGGTAGCTCAGCTACAGTATATTCCTAGCACAGCTGCAGTGCTTTTGGCAGAGCTCAGCATTTCCTGGAGCCAGGTGAGCTGATGGACCCAATGGCTTGGCAGTCACTCGGGTCCAATTCCTATTTGCGTATTTGGCATTGCTTGTCTGGGGATTGTGGAGAGCTCTGGGGTCACCCTGTGCTGCTCCAGAATTGGTGACCTGACCCCAGCAGTCTGGTGAGTGTAGTCCTGAGGCAGGCAGTGGTTCTCAGGCAGCCAGCTTTCACTCTGAGTCCAGCACTGAGCGCTGGATTTGGACTGAGGATGGGGTTGGTGTCATTTCCTGTCCTCACCATCCAGCATAATGTCTGTTATCATTTTTCCTTTTATCAGAGTTACACTGTACCCTTGTTCTGTAAATAATGGAAGTCTAGCTGCTCTCATTCTGAAAGCATTTGCTTTGTCACCTCGAAAATTCACAATACAAGAAATAATTTCTCAATCCATTTAAATGACTTAACAGTTCCCTGTAATCAGATTTCTTTGTGAGTTACGCCTCTTGAAAAATTGTCTAGAAAGCCATATTTCTGCTGAATAATGCTTTTCAGGCTGATGCCTTTACATAGCACAGGACTAAGAAGATGGTTTTGATTATTTTTCTGACTTACTGCATGTATCATAAATATTTGACCTGCTGCTTATATTCCAATTCTTCATTCCCTTACGTACAGGGAGTTCCAGGCAGGAAAGTGAAGGAGAGTGTGAGCCACCAGTTACACACTGGTCTGTGTACACTCTCAGGCTGCCCTGGAACAGTCTGTTTTGAGTATATCTTGGTTAGTCAGGAATTTGCACCCTCAAGACCAACTCTGTCTTTAATTTCTTCTGATTTGGTCTCTCTGAGTTGCCCAGTAAATTTCTATCCTCTAGGAGCAGGTATGTGCCCAGGCTCTGTCACAATAATTTAGGTTGACTTGTTTCACTTTCTTGAATGGTGTCACAAACTGGGTTACCAAGTTTTACTACTGGAAATACCTAAATTAAATGGACAGTAACTTTGAAAAGCATTTTTTGTACCTTACTTACTTTCTTTTCATCTTCACAGGCACATCATCTGTCCACACTTTCCCTTCAGTATGAGAAGAGATTAACAGATGAGCAGAAAGGAGGAAGGAAGAAAATAAAGCTAGTCAGCAATACAGTATGTTTCCCTGTGTCTGTGCCATCCCTTTGATCCGTAGATTGCTTTAATTTGAATTCGAAATTTCCAGGCAGACAGATGACTGATGCCAGAACAAATATGTTTTTTCTCCAAATTGTAAATATTCATCAGTGCACATTTGAAGTCTATTTGTCGTGCTATTTCTCAAATCCAGACATCCCAGACCAAATCAAGCACAGGTCCACGTAGGGCTGGTAGGTGAAAAGAATTGTTTTCTGACACTGATTGTTTTGTGAACAACTTGATCAGGTGCGCTTGGGTGGTTTCCTTCTTTCTGATTAGAATGGAATAGTTCAGTTGGGACGGACCTGCAATGATCAGCAAGTCCAGCTGCTCTGGTAGAGCCTCAAATGGTTCAGCTGACTGGTTTTGGGTAAGAGATCACATCCTACCCCTCCTGAGGTGGGCCATGGTTGTGTGTTAGTTCTGCAGCTGTGCGTTATTGTTTTGCCCTGTCTCCAAACCCAGTTAACTCATTATGCAGCTAATTGTTTAAGAGTCACAATAAATTCAGGAGAATCCCTGGGTGATGTTTGTGCCAGTAGTTGTCCAAGGTGCTGTCCTAACTGGATGTTCCCAGTCTGTCAATCTGCTGAGCACCTGCCAAACGAAACTGATCCAGAAGGTGGTAATACCAGAGAGAAGAGAGAAGGAAGAGAACAGGTTCATGCAAAAGGTTGTGTTTGTAGATTGTTGCTATCTGATGTCATGATGAGTCAGCTCAGCCTCCAGCTTTGGAGTAAATGTAACTTTATTAACGCTTCTCCTAAGAATAGAATTGTGCAATGATACTTGGCTTCCTTGTCTAGGAATTTTTCCCTGAAGCTGTCTGTTTTATCAGTGGGGAAGGTGAATAATCAATGGATTATGGGAGTGACTGCCATAATTGCAACCTGTTAGGTGAAAGCATTCATGCTTTAGTGGTGAGCACAGTGGTGCTGCTGGGTGGGCTGTTGGACTTGATGACCTTAGAGGACTTTTCCAACTTCAGCAATTCTGTAATTCCTTTAATTATCCTGTGTGCTGCTGGAATTGTGAACATATTGCTCCCACCTGAAATCACATGGTGTTGCTTTTTACTGAGGAGCCTTTCCTGCCTTGCAGCAGGACCGGAGAGCGGAGCCAGCGGAGCCGAAGAAGGCGCGGGCCACGCTTTACATCGCCACGGTGAAGGACACCCTGAGCCAGCAGAACTACGAGCTCTTCTCTAAAGCTCTGCAGCAGTACAAGAAGACAGATGACTTCCATGCCATGCTGTCCCAAATGAGCTCCCTCTTCGTAGAGGATGAAAAAAAGCACGTCTTGCTGCGAGGTACATTCAGAGTATTTGTGTATCCCTGGCATATTTGTGTATGTGACTTTCATCTTTTAAACAGACTTGGGCACTTCAGAAGTGGTTTAGCTGTGAAGTGCAGCTCAGTTAGGATGATTCATCACTTTATATCCCCAGATAACACAGAATCTCCTCAATGTAATTATCATGTATTAGCTCATCTTGATTTGAAGAAAATCATATTCCATGGAAGTTTGTGTTATTTTAAACTTAGTCTAAAAGTACAGTAACTTATTCCCAGTAATTTAGGGAATCAAGAGCATGATTGTGTGAGTAGGAGAGATGCCTTCATAAGGGTTCAGTGCTAAAGCAGTAAATAAAGAGACAATACACAGAGAAATTTTCCGTTTAAATAATTAAATAAAGGATCTGGGCAAACATGGATAGTTACTACATTAGCTGGTTTCTTACTGGCTTTTAACAACTGTACTGACAGGAACTGAATTCCCACCAAGATTCCTTCTAGCTTAACAGCATTTTCTGTGTGATTTTTCATTTCTCTCGCAACTTATGAACAAATGGACAGATTTTTCTGTGACTTTTCGTCGACTGAAATAAAAGCCTAGTTATGCATCTTGTAAATTGTTTCAGGTAAATTCTAAGGTTAAAGAAAGGGAAGCTCAGTCAGTTTGTTTCCCAGTTTTCTCTGATCTACATAGATAAGAAAATATTTGATCATCAAATCGAGGTCCAAGTCTGGTTTTGAAAACTGCCAGGCACCTGAAACCTAAAGTTGATTTGATATTTAGGCTTCTGGTTGGCCGGCATTTTGTGGTAAGTAAGTAACATGAGGTGTAAAGTTAACAGTTTATCAGTTATTTAAAGTATCAGCCTAGCAGTTGTATCTCATCATTTATGAGGCATCTCGAGGCCAGTTTCACTGAGAGGTGAGTTACTTTATATTTACAGTGAAAAAAATGACAGTTTTTGCCTACTGGTGATAATATTGCTCAGTGTTTGCATGATAACTGACCTTTGTGTAATTTGTAAGTGTGCTTATTGTATAAATATTAGATTAAAACATTTAGATTTTAATTTATTTAGTTGCACCTTTTTATCTAACCTTGAAGTTCTCCTGTTGTAGGTTTTGGTAGCATTTATTGCCTGTTGTGGATTGATTTTTTTCTTTCTTTTTTTTCCCCCCCTTTTTCCCTCTCTCTGATGCAAGATTTTTACCAGTTTGTTCGACCCCAGCATAAAAAGCAGTTTGATGAAGCGTGCTGCAATCTGACTGGAGTGGGCTGTGGCTACAAACCTGAGCACAGCCTCCCACGGGAGGAAAGGGAGATCCTGGCCAAGAGAACGGGTGAGGAGCTTGGTTTGGTTGTATCATTTGAAGGATAAATGTTCTTATTCGCCCACTCACAGAGCAGGATGTGTCTGACATGTAGAAATGCGAGGAAATTCAATTTAATCGATGCTGAGCTAAGTCTCTACTCTCCATGATCCTCTTGCCTTCCCTTGAGCTGTGCAGATGCCTGAACACTGGTTACTGCAGAGTTAATAATGATGTAATTTTGTTTCAAAAGGGGATTTTACTGATCTGTTTTAAATCATTTAGTCTGGGGAATTAAACAACTTTGTGCATATGTCTTCTTTGCTGCCCACATAGTGCCACCAGAATTGTGAACAGAGGGTGATTGTGTCTTCACAGAGCTTGTGAAATCTGTGAAATACTGGAGCAGTAAAGTTCTGAAAAAGTGGGGTGTTGGCTCATCGTCAGAGAAATAAATCTGTGTGGAATCCCCGACTGGTTTGGGTTGAAAGGGACCTTAAAACTCATCCAGTTCCAAACCCCTTACTGTGGGCAGGGACACCTTCCACTACCCCAGGTTGTTCCAAGCCCCGTCCAACCTGGCCTTGGACACTTCCAGGGATGGGGCAGCCACAGCTTCTCTGGGTTGCTCAGGTGTTTTCAGCACAGGATGACATACTTTGAAATGCACCATTCCATGTTCATTCTTCCCTAAATTCACTGTTAATGGACTGGTTTGATTCAACAGAAGAAAAACAGAGCCATCAGAAAAGTACATTCTCCAAGGCCTCGTGTGCTCAGCTGAACCCTGGGCTCCACCTGAACCAAGGAGGATCCCACTTGGCAACAGGACTGGATAGTGCAGGTACCTTCCATGTTTATTAAAACCCCCCTCTATTCTGTTTTATTTCATCGCTGACTGTAAGTTCTCCTGAGGCAAACCAATGTGCTCACCTAGTGTAGTGGCTCACTCTCTGTAGGTGGGAGTGATGGTAATTCAGAATTTTCAGCAAGAATTGTGCAAAGCGAAACACAAAAGTCACTAAATTAAATCAAGGTGTATGTGAAAGAAACCAGCTGAAGCCAGACGTTTGAAGTAGAGACTGAGCTGGGAAAAGTGGGGGTTGAGCACAGGGCTGCTGGGCTTCCTGTTTGTCCAGGGTCCATGAAAGGGAGCCAGTTAAGGAGTGTGAGTTAAAATTACATCAGTTTGAATTCAGGTATGAAGAAACTGTTTCATTTTGTTCTTGGTGTAATGTGTACACTCCCTCTGTGGACAGCCTGATTTTTCTCTAGAAACAGAGAGTAGTAAATGTAATCTCTGCATGCATCCCTCTAATCTCACTCTGTCCTGTATTTATCTTCAAACTCGTTTATTATTTAATTATGGGTTTTCCAGAGAACAGCTGGGAATTTTTGTGTTTCTCACAAGGAAATGAGTAGGATCATTGGACAGCTTAGAAGTCTTTCTTCAGAGGACAAAGAATAGTCAAAGGCTAATCCTTTCTTTAAAAAAACAAGCCAGTTTCCTGGAAGGCTTTAAATGCTTTTTGTGTGTGAAGCCGTATCATTTCTTCTGATTTCTTTTCCTATTTTCTTTTGTATTTTAAGAATATTTGAATAAAGCAGAATCTTCAGTAATTATCTTGTCCTGAAACCATTGGAATGTCTTCACAGAAACTTGTTTAATAGGAGTAAATGGATGTGTTATTTCTGTGGCTTACTGCTTGAGAAGAGAATGCTTCTGTGGAAATATAAGAAAGCTCTAAGATATGCAATAAAAGATATTGATTGTAAAATTCACACCCAAGTTTTTCCCCTTCCAGCAAATTGAATGAAGCCTATGTTTGGAAACTTAATTATCTTTATCAACCAATAAAGAGCTTTTAAAGATCCAGATACCAAAAGATCTGGCAGGTTAATATAAATCAGTTTCTTATCATATCCTTCATCCATATTTGCATGCCTGTAATATGCAAACCAGAACTTTTTTCCTCTAAAACATACCAGAAATCAGAGAATTACATTGTAAATAAAGTTTACTTGGCGTTTAGCAAGCTCCTACCTTTTGCTGACCTCCTACATTGCTCTCATGCTCTCTTGAGTGTTATTTCAGGTTAGATAGTATGTTTGGACATTGTTTTCCTGTTGGGAAACACAGACACACCCCCGCCCTTGTCTGCTCTTATTGTTAAGGGGTGAGAAATCTGTACTTCAAAATCGCCCGTTTCAGGCCAGCAGAGTTGGTTAACTCATCTGTTTAAGATGCTTTTACTCCTTCAGTGGAGCACAAAACCTGATTTATTGCTAACCTCCATGCCCCTTTTGCTCATTCCCTGGTGACCTTCTGACACATTTCTCCATTTAAAATGATCAAGATACTCAAGAAGATGCTAAAAGTGATCCCCAGAATAATTTTGCTCCGTTGCCATTTCCAGGAGCAGGTCTGGCCATGCCAGAGGGAGGTGTGTGGCTGGGCAGGTGGGGTTGGCTTTACCGCTTCAAAGTAGTTCAGGAATTCCCTTCAAATGAGATGAGAAGTGGATGTGATGGAGTGACCTGTTTGTCTCTGTTCCTCATCAGGCCCTGCTCATGTATTCTTTGTATCTCAGGGCAGAATGCCAGTGCAGCTCCAAGGAAAGAGGCTGAAAAGGCTCCAGGCTCCAGGAGAGAGCATCACCAGGCCCTCAGGACTGCCTATCTCAGTGATGTGCAGAGAGCTTTGGACAAAAGCACCTACAGCCAGTTCTATGAGGCTCTGCTTGCTTACAAGAGGACAGATAATTACGATGCCATGGTATCGGTGATAGCAGCCCTCACCACAGAGAGGCCACAGGACTTTCATCTCCTACAAAGTAAGGGATTTTTTAAAAAAATCACTCTTATTTATTTGAAAGGAAAGTCCTTTCAAATGGTGAAATTTGGGTGCTTTCATTGGGTGCTGTGATCTCTTGTGAGGTCTCACCTTTTGGTTTAGCAACCCAGATCAATGGAGCAGCAGGAACAATGCGTTCAGTGAATGCCATTCAGAGAGCAAAAAATGTCAAGGTTATAAAATGTTCTCTCTCTCTGTTCGGTTAGAAATTGTCCATTAAAAACATGACCCAAGACTTCAGTAATTCCAGTCTTAACCTTCATCCTAGCTAACTTCAGTCAGATGCTTCCATTACTGTTTTTTCTCCTCAATTACTACAATTGCTCTTTAGAAAGGACAATGCTGACTATTGAACTGACTCAATTTTATTCCCATGACCGGTAATTGCTATACTGTGGTAAGTTCTTAGATCATTTCCGGGTCTCAGGATAAGCAATCAGACTTTTGATTCACTATTCTTCTACAGAGTTTCACCTGGAAATAGTTATGGAACCATGTCATAATTTATTTTCTCAGAAATGCTTTGTTTTGTTTTATTTTCCTTTCATGGGTTTAGTGATGGAAGGATTTAGGGAGCTACGGGTCTTTAAAATTTGAAATTTGCCTTAATTTTTTAAAACAAGAAGAAGAAGAGGCATTATATGCTGGTCCTGATTGCCTCAGTGGTGACATCTTGTGTGATGTGACACCTCAGTTCCACCTTCTGCCATGTCTCTGGGGTGACTCTTTGGGTGGAAATGATGCATTTGGTGTACCCTGGGGAATGCCAATGGAATTTTGTTTGTTATCTTTAGCATAGAACAACAAATATTCCACTGACCTTGAACAGATACCATAGTCTGCCAAATGTGAAAGAATACCCTTTTTCTGGTGCATTAATTAGTTCGGTTAGTCTTGGCAAAGTGGAGAGTGGAAGGGAAATGAGCTGCGTGACACCGTGAGTCATAACCTCCCCCTCAGCACTCTTTCACAGTCGCTGTCTTTACTGAGCAAATGTTTTGACCTTAGAGGACTTTGTGGTAGAATTGTCTGTGCTTGGCAGTAAGACATAATTGGGGTTTTTTAGAATTTCTCTATGTGCGTTGTGAATCCTTGTCAACCAAACAGTATCAAGAATTTTCCTTCCTGAGAGTCTTTCTGGATATTGTGTGTATATACCTGATCTCCTTAGATCACTTGTCAGGTGAAGGGCTGGGGTGGGTGTTTATTCTAAGCTGTAGAGAGTGGAAGAATTTCAAGGTGAATTGAGATTATTTTTGATACTAAATACTCATCTGCCTTCTGGCAAGGAAAACCCCGTAATTATAAAAATCACAAAAAGTCAAGTGTTCCACCAAGCTGAAGATACTCTGTGGAATCTGACTGATATTATTCAGCTTCCAAAGAATTTTTCCCCTCCAAAGCAAGGAGTCTTCCGTAGTCAGGCATTGATTTTCCTATCCGTTTGACTGTATTTTGTTTTGACCAGGGTTTTACATGTTTGTGCGTCCTCACCACAAAGAGCAATTCAGAGAGCTGTGTAAGGATTTGACTGGGATGGTCTGTGGTGATGGAGAGAAGCAACCACAACAGCTGGGGCAAAATGAAGGGAAACCCCAGAGCTTGAAGAGCTGCACGAAAGGAATCAGTCACGTACAAGGTAGGGAATGAACAGTTGCCTGAAGTTCAGAATCTTATTTATTGTTATGATGGGTAGTGCTCAACAGCCTTAGAATCATAGACTGGCTTGAGTTGGAAGGGGCCTTAAAGCTTATCCAGTTCCACCCCCTGCCATGGGCAGGGATGCCTTCCATAGACCAGGTTGCTCCACGCCTTGTCCAACCTGGCCTTGAACACTTGGCAGCCGCAGCTTCTCTGGGAAACCTGTGCTAGGGCTTTACCACCCTCACAGGGAAGAATTTCTCCCTAATCTCTAATCTAAACCTCCTTTAGTTTAAAGTCATTTGCCCTTGTCCTATCACTCCCCACCGCTGTGAAAAGTCCCTCTCCTGGGCTAGGGCCTCCCTGCCCGAGGCCTGTCAAGGAGAATCAAAGCCATTGGTTATCTCTACTTTGAGTTAAAAAAAACCCACTCAAACAGGTATAGGATAAAAGGTAACATGAGATGGGGAAGTGCAGGGAAACTAGAAAGAAATTAATTATAGTTCTACCACGTTTAAACTGTGAAGTGTGTTAAGGGTGAAGGCAGAATTTTTGTGTCTAAGTGGGGTGGGAGCAGGAGTGGATCAAGGCCCGTTCTGTAGCAAGAACTTCCATAGAACTATTTCAGTATGAAGGGTCTCTCTCAGTAATACCGAATGTGTTAGTATTTATCAGAAACCTCTGTTGCCAAGCAGTATGGCATAAAAAGTAGTTCTTCAAATTTGTTTTTCTTCTTATACGATGACAACTGAGTGAACTTACTGCTGACTGTCTTTTGCAGAGTCTTTGTGTTGTGTTCTGTATGATACAGGTTTATATACTGATTTTCTCTTTTTCTCCCCAGATGCAGCCCCTTCCATGAGTGGGGCACCAGAGAAAATTCAGAGTAAGATTTCCTCCTTCTGCTTTAGCCAGAAAAGTGAACTTGAGTTGCCAAAGGCTGAAGTGTCCAAAGAAACCAGTAACGTGAGGGCTCCCACAGCCTCTGGAGTTGTGCCCATCTTTCCCTTAGAGATGGAACCAGACTGTGGTAGGTACAGGGGAGGTTTGGGATGTGATTTTCTAATACTTGGAAATAAAGATAAATTACAGAAATGAGACTGAGACTGATGGTGTATGAAACCATACAGGTTCATGCCTGTATTTGCTCAGGTGCAAATACAGGTCGTTAGTGTGGTTTGCTGAGTAGAATCTGTACTTTCTGTACCTTGCATGTGCTCTCAAAGTGCTACATTGTCTTTGTCACAATGCTGTAATGGTTTCCTGAGAACTTAGGGTTTTTTTCTTGACAACTTCCTTGTAAAGGAAGGATGTAACCCGAGTTCCTACTGGGATCTGAAGCATCGAGAGACTGTGAGGTCATTTGAAAGAAGTAATGTGGCAGGGCACTGTTGAGGTAATGGTCATTGTCATGGTCATTGTTTTCTGGACTGCACTGGAATCGTGGATACATGAGAATTTCGCAGGTGATTACAGGAATTTAGTCATTTCCTCCCTCTCTCTCTCTCTTCCCCTCTCCCCACCCTCCCCTCTGTTCTAGGAAGATTCCACTGCTCTAACTGCAAATCTGACGATGATGTGCCTTTTAAGTGCCCATTATGTGACTTCACTTGCTGCAAAACATGCTGGGAGCAGTTCGTAAAGGTTCTCCTGTTTATTGGTTTGGTTTTTTCCAAAACTGCCGGGGAATTTTGTGCTTTTCAGGAGAATGATGTGAACAAGCCTGGAATCAGAATTCTTCTGTTTCCAGAAAGAACACCCAAATGCTGATGGAAGATTTACCACTTGTTCCATTCTTTCCCATGGTTTGCAATGTGATCAGAGGTAGATCTCTGTCCTAAGCTGTGTTTTTTACACCTTTGCATCTTTCTGAGCTGCCTCCACGTGTTTTCCGGTCTAAAACTACAAAGGCAACAAGCCATGGAGTCAACTTGAAAAACTGTGGGGGTTTTTTAATATTTTAATCTTTATTTTAAATTTTTTTCTTGCTTAGTTTCATAATTTTCCCCATCAAAATCCTACTGTAAAGCTCTGTCATGAGGACGAGGCAAATAAGGAACAGGCTGCCCAGGGAAGTGGTTGAGTCACCATTCCTGGAGGGATTTAAAACACATAGATGTGGCACTTAAGGACGTGGTTGAGAGGTGGACTTGGCAGTACTGGGTCAACCACTGGACTCTGTGACCTTCAGGGTCTTTCCCAACCAAATGATTCTGTGAATCTGTGATTCCTAATTCCTGCTCAAAGATGTCCTGTGTCATCCTGTCTGTTGGTTTTCCCAGCTGAGTAAATTGGTGGTTGAAATTCTTTAGGTAAGAGGATGTAGCTGGTCTCAGGGTGCCTGGGTTTGGGAGCATCTTACCCAATGTTTGATTCAACAGCCAGGTATTAAAAGACTTTCAAAACCAGATTAATGCAAAGTTGAGGGGTTTCTAAACATTCATATGTGATGAGAAGGCTGCTGATCAATGGAGCTCAGGAATATCCAAAAACAGTACAGAAGGAAAATAAGCTTCTTCAGCTTGTCAGTCTATAAGCAAGTACAAAATAATCAGCTATTCCAAGTTCCAGAGAAAGGTCTTTTTCTCAGGAAGAAGACACCGAATTGTCAGCTAAGCACTGAAAAATTGTACTGACATCCAAATAAACTATAACAGCCAAGGTAGAGTTGGTCCTAGAGGAATACAGAATAAGCATAGGATCAGGGTGGTTTGGGTTGGTAGGGACTCTAAAGCTCATCTTGTTCCAACCCCCTGCCACAGACAGGGACACCTTCCACTAGAGCAGAGTGCTCCAAGCCCCGTCCAACCTGGCCTTGAGCACTTCCAGGGATGGAGCAGCCACAGCTTCTCTGGGCAACCTGTGCCAGGGTCTCACCACCCTCACAGGGAAGGGATTTCTGCCCAATATCCCATCTAAACCTGCTCTCCTTTATCTTAAGGCTATTCGCCCTTGTTCTGTCACTCCAAGCCCTTGTCCAAAACCCTTTTCCAGCTCTCTGAGTCCTTTCAGGCACTGCAAGGGACTCTAAGGTCTCCCCAGAGCCTTCTCTCCTCCAGGCTGAACAGCCCCAGCTCTTTCAGCCTGGCTTCAGAGCAGAGCTGCTCCAGCCCTATGATTAACTCAGTAGCCTCCTCTGGACTCATTCCATAATGCCCAGATTGATGTCTCAGACATATCTCCTAGAGGGAATTCAGAATAGCTGTTCAACTAAATTTTCTTTTCAGTCTGCTGTCATATTTCCTTAAAAATGTTAAGATCCAAAAGTATTGAATTATAAGGAACATATGTAAGAAAGTACAAGGAAGTCAAAGAAAGGCATCTCATGTTTGCTGCAGATGGGACAGTCAAATTTACTGCTGAATATGTCATTTTTCCTTTTATGCCAAAGTGTGTAAAGGGAATGGACATCTAACAGGCAGCATCCTCCACTGCAGAAAGGGCTCCAACCAAAGTCATGACAAGAATTTTACAAGTATGTGTTCATAATCTTTGTCATTTGAGACTTGAGTTGATTTAGTACAGAATGAGGTCCTAGGGGAGTTGTGGTGGTTAGGCAAGCATTTTAGCATCCCACAGCATGGTTATGTTATCTCAGCTAATAAATGTTGATCTTATAAAGGGGGAAAAACCTCACTCCTTTTGCCAGTAAGATGGATATTGTTGTTTCATCAGATTAAGAGTCCACAAAATTAGAACTGTTGTATATTGAGCAATTGTACTGCCCTGTTCTGGTTTTTGTCTTGAAATTGGTCATTTTGCGGTCTGGATTTCTTCTTAATCCTCAAGTTAATGTGTGTTTTCATAGCTCATAGACTATGAACTTGCTCAGCCTAATTTTTTGTTAATCACTTCTTTATCTGATTGTACATTTCTCAGACCAGAGATTAAAATAGTCTGGCCTGCCAGATTAGATTGTTTCAGATTCAGATACTTGAGAGTGTCCAGAGGAGGGGAAGGGCTGGAAGCACCTCCTAGGAGGGGTGACAGAGGACTTTGGGCTTGTCTGGTTTGGAGAAAGGAGGCTGAGGGGTGAGCTCATGGATCTCTGCAGCTTCCTGAGGAGGAGACACAGAGAGGAGACTGCTGAGCTCTTCTCCCTGGGATTTAATGTCAGGATTCATGGGAGCAGTCCAAAGCTTTTATCAGTGAGGTTCAGACTGGATGTTAGGAGACATTTCTATACCAAGAGAGCGGTCAAGCACTGGAAGAGGCTTCCTAGAGAGGCCCCAAAGCCCTTTAATATGATAATGCCATAACTTCTGTTGCTGTTCAGCCCTGAAGTGATCAGGCACTTGGACTGTGGGATCATTGTAGGTCCCTTCCAACTGGAACTGTTCTTTCTCTTCTATTTAGATATCCTGTGCAAAACCATGTTTGAGGAAATGAGTCATTTGTTATTAATGATTTCCATATTTGCCACTTACCTGAATAATCTTACTTTTATTATTAATGACTTCCACATTTGCCACTTACCTGATTAATCTTACTTATGACAGACAATAATAATATAATCACTGTGTAGTGTGATTAATGCTCTCAGTGTACAGGAGTATTAAATGGCTCATTATGTGATTCAGGTGTTGTTTAATTAATGAAAAGTCAAATACAGAGTCATAGAATCATTAATGTTGGAAGAGACCTTAAAGACCATCGAACCCAACCATCAACCCAGCACCACCACTGTGTTCACCTTTGAACCACATCCTGAGGTGCCATAGCCACACATTTTTTGAACACTTCCAGGGATGGTGACTCCACCACTTCCCTGGGCAGCCTGTTCCAGTGCTTTACTTTCCATGCAGAAGTTTTTCCTAATGTCCAAACCTCCCCTGTCCCCTTGTAGTTTAGGATATGGCTTGGGCTGATGCAGAGATGCTTCTCCAGTGATGAGGCAGAGCTGTGCTGGTCATGCAGCTGAGAGGGAAGCACAGGATTGCAAACAGGAAGATTATCCTGGGTTTCTCTGAAACCAGTCCCAGAGGAGCTGTCTCCTACCACATCCATCCACATTCCCACTCATGCCCTGGGAGGTTGGACAGTCAGCCCCATCCCTGTGTTTGGGATAGAGGTACCTTTACCAGAAGGAAATGAGCAACTGTGTCCGAGCTCTGAATTCTCATCAGATGGGATTGGGCTTTGTCACCTCTGATGGGACTGCGTTTAAAACTCCTGCTTTTCTTCCCACATAACTTACTCACTGTTTTTTTGGCTCAAAAGCCCTTTGGTGCATATTGTCCCCCCGAGGAAGTGACTCAGAGCATCATTCGCAGCACGGGGTTTGCAAATTGTGATCCTGTCCAATTCGTTATTTTGGTGAAAGAGTGGCAGGGAAAGGTGGTGAATAATTTTGGAAGCTTTTACAAGATTTTGGAGGAGCAGAGCAGATGGAATTCCCTGCAGCTGGAGGAAGATTAGGGGGAATTAGTGCTGGAGCATGTTGGGTGATTCAGTTTGTTAGGGGAAGCCTCGCAGAGACTGGGCCAAGATAGGCTGCTTTGGGGTATAATTTTCTCTCCAGACGTTCTGTTGCTGCTTCCCAGTGTTTAAATGCATCATTTATTCATGCAGATCTTCCAGGAAGACTTGAGTTATTCTCATTTGGACTATCTGTAATAAGGGCAAATAATCAAAGATTTCACAATTAAATGTTACAGTTAAAATTGCGTTTGGCAAAACTCTGGCTGTTGGGAGATAAAGTGACTTTTCCTCTCTCCTTCCATTTATGATATTTCAGTTAATGTCTCCAGAACCAAAATCCTACTGCCTGAGCCTACTTTGCAGTCTGCACCTTTTCTTTCAGTGGCTTCCCACTGCCAGAGGTTAGATGCGATACTGGGAAGGAATTCTTCCTTGTGAGGGTGGTGAGGCCAGAGTTGCCCAGATGGGGCAGATGTGGCTGCCCCATCCCTGGAAGTGTCCAAGGCCAGGCTGGACAGGGCTTGGAGCAACCTGGAGTAGTGGATGATGTCCCTGCCTGTGGCAGGGGGTTGGAATGAGATGAGCTTTAAGGTCCTTTCCAACCCAAACCACTCTGGGATTCTAATGATGAACTTCCACACTGCAGTGCCAGTGGCTGTGCAGTGCCACTGATGTAGCTGACCATCTTTTTAGGCCTCTTGAGCTGGCAATCTTCTCCCAAAGATTAATTAAAAAAAAAAAAAATTACTATTTCCCTTTTGAAATAAACAGACCAGTTTCGTTTTGCCAGTAATTTGCAAGCTATGAAAAGAACAGTTGGGATTCATCTGCAAGTCAAATGACTTTAAAATTGTAGATTAGTGAAGAAGCAAACTGAAACCTGAGTGGAGAAATGATGCCTCATGTGCCTTCATGTCTCCTGCTGATAATGAGAAAGGTGTGGGATGCTATGAAGAAATAAATGTACTTGGTTCCCCTACAAAACTCTTGGTAATGACGACATGTGTCACCCATGTCCGGGTATGCCCAGGAGACATTTCCTTGTCATCTGTGCAAGAGGAAGCAGGAATTCAGGGAACTCGTCAGCCGCTTGACAGGATTTTACTCACAAATGCAGCTGTACTTCACAGGAGCTCTTGCAGCTCTGCATTTCCTCGTTCCTGTATTTCAGTCCTCCAGATGTGTCATAGCTGGGACAAGAGCTGTAAAGTTTGGTGCCACTTTGCTGGGAGGCTTTTTCCTCTCCATTTTGTTACTACCGAAGAAATAATTGACTGTATGGTAACAGTGAAGTTGCAAACAGCAGATATGACCTCAGGGACCAACACATGGCTGCCGTGGCTTGTAGTTCATGTTGGACAAAATGTGGTAGAGATATTTGATATGAGAGAGTCATGGACTGGTTTGGGTTGGAAGAGACATTAAAGCTTATCTTGTCCCACCCCCTGCTATGGACAGGGACACCTTCCACTATCCCAGGTTGCCCCAAGCCCCATCCAGTCTGGCCTTGAGCACTTCCAGGGGTGAGGCAGCCACAGATTCTCTGGGAAACCTCTGCCAGGGCTTCAGCACCCTCTGAGTAAAGAATTTCTCCCTAAAATGTATTCTAATCCTTCCCTGTTTCAGTCTAAAACCATTGCCCCTTATCCTGTCACTATTTGCCCACGTAAAAACTCCTTCCATTTCTGGAATTTCCTCCACAATAAATATATTCTCCATGTGTTTTGTTCATTGATTTCTACAGGCAGTGAAGAAGTGCCCCAAGTGCCGTGGTGATGCGAAGAGGCGGCGATTAACCCAAGTTTTCTTCTGATCATGATCCCACCTACAGAAAGGGCAGGAAACTCTTTTTGCCAGCAGAAGGCAGTGGTTGTGCTCTGGCTCTTGCTGAGTAGGAGCAGGATGGAGGTTCCTTTAAATCCCTGTGATCCTTGCCTCTGGATTACAAGCTGAGCACCCACACGGATCGTGTTCCGACAAAGGCGATCAAGTCTGAAAGGTCTCACTGCAAGAGACGAAGCGGGACGTTGTCCTCTGTTAGAACTAAGAAGGTTAATTTTTCACTTATTTCATCCTCTGAATTCTCCTGTGGCCACTCATGGGCTGAAATTTTATATCCTGGAGGCAACTGTCATTTATGGGCCCTTCAGGTAATATCAGATAGTGGAAAAACCCCGGGAATGCTACGACAATGGAACTGAGCTGGCTGAGGAGGCCAGACTACCCATCCCTACGCCACTGGTGTTCCTGGAAGAGGTGATTCACATTCACTCTTTGGGGTTTGGCAGCAGCCACTGTCTTCAGTAGCAGAAAGGATCATTGTTTTACAGATGAATTCCAGTGGTGGATGGTGAGCAGAAGGTCCCTCTCAGCTGCTGTGCCCCCCAAAGCCTGATTCCATCATCCATCATGGTGGGATTTTTTGGAATATGCTTCTGAGGAGGCTTTATTCTTCACTCAGTGTTGGTATTTCCAAGTACCTGTGTTATCTGATTTGCTTTCCAAGAAGAAAAGGGAACTAAATGATTTAAAACTTTAAAAGAAGTCAAGTTAAAAAAATTCCTTAATACTTCCACTCTCTGTGAGTAGTGGGTATAAGTGGTTAACCTAAAAATATTTATCTATTATAAATCTTCCGTAGCTGCTGTAAATTATACTGGAAAATAAAACCATTTTGTATAAATTGGATTTGGTTTGATTAAAAAAAAAAGGAATTTAAAAAAATAACCAGATATAAAAACATTGAGTCCTAATGGCCCTGGTAGGAACAAGTGGAAAGGTTATACCCTGTAGGTGATTTTCATACTGATGGAATTAGGAACATTTTATGTTAATAAAATTTTATTCTTAATTGATCAGATTGAAAAGTGAGCTGCATTTTAACAAAGGTTCCTATTTCCCCTGGTTGTAGAATTCAAACCCAGTGTCCCTTCAAATCTCGGAGTTGCTGGCAGTGAAATGGGAACTTTTGTACTTCATTAACAATTAAAATAACAAAGACTTAGGCAGGAATTTTGGTAATTCTGGGCTATCATATATTCTGTCATGTTTAAATCTGTGGATGAACATTACATTCTAGCCGTGTATCTATTCGGTGCAGCAAGACAAGAATAAATAACACAGATAAAGTCCTGGATGTTTCAAATATAAGTGGGGGAAATGAGAGAGAAATGTATGTAAATACAGGTGTGTTGTAAAAACGAACAGAAAAATATTTGGAGTGAGGCTGGGAGCAGTGAGCAGAAAAATGTCATTTATTGGTGGATGGTTTGGTGCCTGATCTGCTGGGAAGGTCTCTTCCAGGAAAGCTGCAGCTGACTGCTCGTGCCACTGGAGGGAAGCCACAGCACAGCCATGAGCATCCTCAGGGGCAGTGATGCCACAGCTCTGGTCGGGTTTGCTGATGGAAATTATCTGCTCTGGGCTGCAAAAATGCTGCCAGATCCAGCAAGACTGAAGGGAATACTTGAAAAGTATTGTGGGGTTGAATCACCCCACACACTTGAAAAGGGGTTGGCCGGGAAAAGTATTGTGATGCTGTTTTTTCCCCTCAGATAAAGCAGTTTTAAAGCTGTGCTTTTTCCTGGAGTTGTTTTAGTCTGAAGACTTTTCCAGCCTGGTGATGCTCTGTTGTGAGACGGGGCAGAGAAACAATGCTAAGAATATCTCAGTGCCTTCGAGAGCTTCACAGAATGGTTGGGGCTGGAAGGGACCTCGGGAGATCACCCAGTCCAACCCCCCTGCCAAGGCAGGGTCACCTGGAGCAGGGGACACGGGAGCGCATCCAGGTGGGTTTGGAATGCCTCCAGAGAGGGAGACTCCACAACAGCAGCTGGGCAGCTGTTCCAGTGTTCTGCCACCCTCCATGGAAAGCTCTTCCTCATGTTGAGGTGAAACTTCTTGTGTGTTAGTTTATGGCTGTTGCTCCTTGTCCTGTGGCTGGGCACCAACGAAAAGACTCTGACACCATCCTCTGGCACCCCTTGGAGATATTAATGTGCATTGATGAGATCCCCTCTCAGTCTTCTCCAGACTAACCAGGCTCAGCTCTGGCCTCATCAGAGATGCTTCAGGCCCTTCATCGTCTCTGTGGCTTCACTGGACCCTCTCCAGTAGCTCCTTGTCTTTCTTGTACTGAGGGGGAAACTTGCTGAGGGTACTTTTCATCCCTTCATCCAGGACATTCTATCCCTTTGTCCAGGGAACTCCTTCTCTACATCTCTTACTCTTCAGCAGAAGGATCATCTTGCTGAAGAGATTTACAGTCGCTGTCCTTCACTAGCTGAACCCACCCAGACAAGCTCTGAAACACCCCAGTGTCCCACCAGTAGATGTGCCAGTGGAGATGGATTTGGTTTGGGGTGGGTTTGGTGCTGGTTTCTGGTGCAGTGGGAATTGCACTACAGTGGATCTGGGAATCGATCCCTGCTGTCGGTGGCTCAGGCAGGACAGATGGAGGTTAACGGGCACTGGAGATGGGAGAACTGGGTGAGCTTTGAGCTGCCTCTCAACCCAAACCATTCTGTGATTCCATGAGACCTTGAGGAGGGTCTCCAGCAGTCAGAATTGTCCTGTCATCTAGAAACTTGTTAAATTTACAAGAAGGAAAGACAGAGACAGTTCACTACTTATAAAGAACAGAAAGTGAAAAAACTGGTTCAGAAAAATCTGTATTGCTTTAGGTGCTTAGAGGAACTGATGCAAATTACTTAATGCTTGCAGGGATGAAAACCCATCCTGGACACTCCTTGCTGATTTTCAGAAGCAAATGACACATGAGTTACAGATCATGAAGGAAGTAGATACTAATTTTTTTGTTATTTCTGCCTTGCAGTGCTATGACTAGATCTGGAACATGGTCTGAAATTTTAGTGGTGTGTCACTGAACAAACCTTTCCTGCTGTTTTTTTCCCCCCCAAAAAAGCTGAAAGGACTCACAGAAGAGACCGAAAACAGCAAAGCAAAATGTTTTATCAGGGAAAAGGTGAGCCCTGTCTTTGGCTGGCAAAGTGGTTACTGATGGGAAGTGAGGGATTTCTTCGCCTCACAGAATTTTCTCTGAACATTAACAAGAAACCTTATTTTGCAAGAGTGATTTCGGAAGGTGGTGCTGCTGCACACCCTGAAGTGTGAAACTATGCCTTGTATGGGGAAGGGAAGTCAGAGCCATGGGAATATGGTGCTGAATTCCTTTTCTGTGCTACCTCCACTGGTCAGAGTCAGTAGTGAGTCATGTCGCTTTCTTGTGATCAGGCAGTGACCCATAAACCCATTCTGGGAGGTTTGTTGGACCAACAAAAGGACAGACAGAAAAAGATTAATCGAAGGTCATTGTTCCACAAGACTCCCTAAAACGTGGAGGTTGCCTGGGGAAGCCCTTTCTGTCCCATTTATGTGTTGTTTCACTCTGTAGGAGCATCCACCTGACACATTTTTGTCGTTGTCAAATTCACAAGAATAATTGTTGATGAGGCATCACAGTGCAGCGAGGAGCTGCAGACTCTGAGTTTCCCAGCGCATTGTTCCCATCCCAGCAGGGGCATGGCTGGGACACAGGGACAGCCATCAGGTGCCATCCAGGATGTACCACCTGCTGTTGTTTCATGCACCTTGTATGAAACCATGTGAAATCCAGGGAAGGAAAACTGAAATTGTGTTTCTGCCTCTGGAGAAGGAAATGCTCTGCGGCTCCCGGGTGGTCAAGCCTCAGGCAGAGGGATCCCACTGAAACTCTCCAGCTGGGTGAGCCCAGAGCAGGGCTTTCTACTGGGTCCAGTCTAGTGGTGAGTTTCACCCAAAAAAACATCCTCAAAGGGCTGTGCCTCAGTGCCTGGGCAGTGCTGGGAGATTAGCTGATTAATTACTGAGCTGATGCACTCTGACAAAGCAAAATCCCGGCAGTCCTTGGCTCAGGGATTATGTCAAAACGAGTTACAAATCATCAGGATTACTTTGGACAGCTACAGAGGATCAAGATAAACAACCAGTAAAATGAAAAATCACTTTAGAGTGGCCTGTGAAAATCGGTCCATCACCTGTTCTTTGTGAAATGCAAATAAACACAGCCCAGACCTTGCTGTTGGACCACAGTACTGACCCCCCTTGGCTCCGGCTGGAGTCAGAGGATTTTCTTTAACCAAGGTGGGTAGAAACTGATCTTACTGGAAGGAGCTTTGGATTCCTCCTGACCATTGGGGTTTCCTTCTCCCTCGGGGCAGTGTAGAACTGGGTTTGATTTTCTTGGTGAATGGTGTGTTTAGCTCTTGTAGGTTTGATCTTTAAGAGTGTTCAGAATAAAGCCCATAAGATTCTCCATCCGCAGCCCCAGTGGCTGAGAGCTGGAGACGAGAGCCAGAAGGCGAATGCAGAATTGTTAATTCTCTGTAGTGATCTACAAAAGGAGCTGGCTGCTGACTCCTGAGGAGAAAAACCTCCACCTCCTCTCAGGTCCTCACTGTGGTTCCCTCATCTTTCCAGAGACTTTGCGTTTGCTTTTTAAGCATGTGCTTTTGACTATTCACAGATGTCTGTTCAGAGGAAATCTGGTGAGACAGGGCAGGACAAAGTGCGGGAGTTCCGTGTCTTGAAGCAGGCACTGGAACATGCACTCTGCCAAGGCTGTACCTGCAAGGCTGAGTTCAATTTTCATTTGAATCCTTGGAGCCCAAGACTTACGGCTCTGTCACCTGTAAGGGAATTAAGTGCTGACCTCCTTAGCTGCTGGATATTGTTGTCGCACAAAAGGTACCTGTGTTTAGTGTTACGGTTGGAGTTGGTGTCATCCTCGGTGCTCCTGAAAGGAGAGAGTTAAAGCTTTAGGAATGCAGTGCCCAGGCGCTGACGATCGGGGCTGTTTTGACAGGATCAGTGCGCTCGGAGGGGGCGGAGTGGGACGGGGTCTCGTCCCGGAGCCCCTGGGCAGAGCCGGAGGGATGCTCCCCACAGCGCTGGTTTCCAGCCACAGCCAGAATCGGCCCCTCTGGGCTGCCTTCGACGGGGTAAACTGTGCCCTCACAGCGAGAGGCAACTGCTGTTACTGGGAAGTTGTTTGGCGTTTACAGCTGGGGAACAGAACGTTCCCGGGGGAATTTCCCTGCCTTTCCCCTTGCCAGAACAAAAATTCCTCACCAACCCCCTGTAAAACTTAAGAGAGCTTTGAAAAACTGTGCGAATCCCACCTGCCTCCTTCTTCCACACAGGTAAATGAACTTCATTGCTCTGAAAGCTTCACTTTTAGAAGCAAATGCAGAAACGAGAGCGAAAGCGACGCTCGGGTGAGTGAGCTCGCCGGGACGGGAAGGCAGAGCCGGTGCCGCTGCACCGGGGGATCGGGCAGGGCTCGGGGCCGGGATGGGGCAGCGCTGTCGCCTCCCCTTGCCCAAGAGGGGTCTTTCCCAAGGGCCGGTCTATAAAGATGCTGCCGGCCGCGGGGAGCGGCGCGGTGCGGAGGTGCGGGGCGAAGGTGCGGTGAGCAGAGCCGGTCCCAGCGGATGGGATGGGGAGGGGAGGGAAGGGAAGGGGAGGAAAGGGAGACCTTGGCTGCTTCCCCACCAGCTCCGGCTCCCCCTCGGCTGCGGTGGGCTGGGGGTGACTTCCCTCCCCCGGGCGATTCGGCGTGTCGGGCGCTTGCGTGGGTGTTCGGAGTGCAGTCAGAGCCTCCCACCCGCAGCCGCTATAAGGCTCTGCTCCGTCCCTGCGCTGGGGAGAGCCGGCATCTCCCTCGGAGGAAAGCAGGCGAGGAAAGCCAGTCTTTCCCTATCAGCCCTTCCCCATCTCCCTCTGTTTTAACGCTGCCCGGTTGCGTTGAACCTGCTGCTGCAGAGAGGAGCTCCGGCCCAGCCAGCAGCAGCCTCGGAGGAAACCTCTCTTGTCTCCCCAGGTTTCTGATCGCGGCGCTCGGAAGCCCTCGGTGCGATGCCATCCTGCCACGTGCCGACTTTGAGACATCCATCCAAGGTAATGGATCTTCTGCTTGTCAGCCTGGGCACATGTGCTCTGGAAAGGAAAGGGAGGGTAGACGAGGTCTGGGATTCAGTCCTATCCTGAGCATCTGTTTTTCCAGAAAGTGTCAGAGATCCTAGGGAGCACGCTTTGTATCTGCTAGTCTGGAAAACTTCCCTTCTGCTTCTTCATTTGCAAAGGTGTCTCTTACTGCAAATGGTGGGGAACTGTCTGGGGTGAAGGAGGAGAATGTGCTGGAGCTGCTTCAAGTTCTGAATGAGGGAAACTGGGTTCTGAAGGCATCACAAATGGGTTTGGGAAGAATGCTCTGTCACCTGGGATGGCAGAGGAGGGCAGCGGCTCCTGGGGCTGGGGACAGCATAGGGAGGGAGAACAATTTCTCGTACTGTCAACAATAACAAGTTCTGTAACAGCAGCAGCCGCGTTTGCTGCTCCCGCCTCTGCCAGACGATGAGCTCAGGGCTCTTTGCGCTGTCTTTGCTGTAGTGGATGTTTCCTCCCCTCCTCCTTTTGCTGGCTGAGCTGGCCTGCGATGCCCAACCCACGTACCAGTGGAAGGATGCTGTGACGAGCGAGAGGATCACGTGCCAGCAGTGCCCGCCGGGGACCTTCGTGGCACAGCACTGCTCCAGGGACAGAGCCACGGTGTGCGAGCCCTGCCCGGATTTGCACTACACTCAGTACTGGAACTACCTGGAGAAGTGCCGGTACTGCAACGTCATCTGCGGGGAGAAGCAGGTGGAGGTGCAGCAGTGCAATGCCACGCACAACCGCGCCTGCCAGTGCCAGCAGGGCTACTACTCGAACATGGAGTTCTGCATCAGGCACTCCGAGTGCCCGCCGGGCTCCGGTGTTGTGAAGCCGGGTAAGTACCCAGATGGGCACTGTGCATCCTCGCAAGGCTCTTGTCACGCCCCAAAATCTCTGCTGGAGCTAAAAACCAAGGAGAAATACAGCAGCCAAATACAGCAGCCAATGCTTGTCCATAACCTGACCTACTCCCTTTTAGCTCACTGGCATGGTGCTGTCCTTGTTGGCACGCTCCTGCATCTTTTCCAAGGAGGAATTTGGTCGTGTTTTCCCCCAGCTATGACTTTGAAAGCCTTTGAAATCCCCAGCACCACACTTGGATGGGATGTGTCAACCCCAGTTACCTGCCTCACCCGAACAGGCAGAGCCAGGCTGTGACTTGTCCATCCCTGGAGCAGCTGCTGGCCCTCTTCCACAGGCAAATGGGAAGGTCCGAGCTGCTCCTGATCCTCCGTCATCTCCCTTCTCCTTGCATGGGCAGCCCAGGAGCTGGGAATGCTGATTGTCTGGACTGAAAAAGGTGGCTGATGATGTAAGGGCAGGGCTGGTGAATGTGTGTAGCTCTGGGGCTGGGTTTTGTGGGTTTTAACTAAGCAGTTTGGAGTGGCTGTGTTGAAAACACACAATAGCCACACAGCCAGGTTCCAAATCCACAAAACCAGGCTTGTTTTGATTCATGAGTCTGAGACTCCGTCTCCTTATGTGATCTAAGTCCCAGGATATTGTAGGGGATTTATTTTCCTGTTGTTTCCTCAGTACAGATTTCGCTGGTCCTTTAGTTGCTCCGAATGCGTGTAAACTCATCAATTACTGAGGACCAGGCTCTGCCTGGAAACCATAGCAGGGGACAGCAAACCAGTGTGGGCAGCACCAGCAAACCCAGCAGCATCTTGCTTCACACTTTGAAGATGGGAGGTTTTTGAAATATGGAGGCTTTTGAAGCATGGAGGCTTTTGAAGTCCTTCTGTGTGTGGCATGGAAGAGCTCCAGGCTCACCAGCCAGAGGGAAAATACCTGTTGTCTTCAGCTGATGTTTATGATCGAGGTTTGGGGTTTCGTTTTCTATAGGACACGACAAAATGCAGTAACACCGCAAAGGGGGAAGAAGATCTCTGAGTATTACAGGGAAGAGCTTTGAAATGAAACTTGAAATTTGTCTGGAGGGTTGGCTTTAGGGCAGAGGAGCCATGCAAGCAAGCTGAGTATTTGAGGAGAAGCTGGTGGTTTTTGTTATTATTATTTACTTTTTGTAAATGGCTTCTCGTGTGGGGAGGATTGCGCCCAGCCCAGCCACCTGAACACCACAGCAAGGACTGAGTGTCCAGCGTGGTAGGCAGAGCCCTGGGGCTGCCAGTGCTGGTGTCTGGATGAGGAATGTGTGGACTGGGGGCTGTGGGCAGAGCTCACTGGTGTTTGGGTTGGATGAGGGCTTTGATCCGTGTGCGGTGCCCCTGGGCAAACCAGCTTCTTTGGGATTTCCCATTTGCAAATAGTGGCTCAGGTGTTGGGGTTATGGCTGAGCCTTAGAATCATAGAATGGTTTGGGTTGGGAAGGTCCTGAAAGATCAGACTTCTGGGAAAGCCAAAGCAATAGCCTAAAGTGGGGTGCAACAAGGTAGAAACTGCTTGTAATTTGGTTTGTGGAGAGGAGGTGAAAGGGGTGGGAAATCTCCTGCCCCCAGAGCCCTTCCTCTGCTCCCAGGCAAGGTACAAGATGCTTGGTGAAATCCTGCCTGCATGGCATCATCCCCATGACACAATGAAAGTGCTGGCCTGGAGCCAGGGAGAGAAGTGACAGTGCAGCTGAGGACAGCTGAGCTTTCACCTCCACAGAAACTTTTACTTTCACTTGGTCAGGAGCCTCTGGCTCTGGGAAGCGAAGGGCTGGTTTGGCAGCTCAGCCAGGCTCGTGGCTCAGCCATGAGCCTGTTGGCTGACTCCTACCCAGGAGGTGGCCTTTTCATAGCAGATAAGATGTCCTCTTGTTGTCCTTTTGTGTCTGGGGGCTGCTGACAACTTACCAGCACAGGCTTGGGAGAAGGCTGGGGGAAGCACTGCTGTTTGCCCTATGTGAGGACATGCAATTCCCAGGGGAGCTGCAGGCAGTGATCATTTCCAAAACATCACCCTCATGCTCAAATGGTGTCTTGCATCATCCCCAGCTCCTGCCTCTGCTCCTGTGCCAGCTTGTCACCTGATGGTCCCGTTGTCCCCCCTTGTGCAGGTACCCCCTTTGAGGACACCCAATGCCACGACTGCCCCCCTGGCTTCTTCTCCTCCAACTCCAGCACCAATCCATGCCAGCCACACCAGGACTGTGAGCAGCAGGGGAAGGTGACCAACGTGCAGGGCAACAAGTACCACGACACCCTCTGTACGTCCTGCAGACTGGAGAGAGACAACAGCACACAGGGACCAGGTGAGCCACAGGCACAGCATGCCAGGACCCTGATGCTGCCCAGGCAAGGGCAAACTTCCTGGTGACTTCCTTCTACTTAGATGAAAATGAGGTGAAATGGCTTGTAAAAGCATGGAGTGATCCATAATTAATTATAATCATGGATAAAATAGTCTGTCTCCCTTCATCTTCTTCCAGTGTCAGTCCCATAGAGCAGGGACAGGGTGCTGGGCTTAAGCAACAGCCACTGCTCAGTGAGAACAAAGAGGTGACAGTGAAATCCTGCTGGATCTTACCAGAGACAGGTGGTAGTGCTGGGACAAGGGATAGTTTTGGTAACTGAGGCAGCCAGCTTGGCTGCTGGCACAGCTCCTGCACTCCCTTTTCCTGACTTCACCTGTTTTCCTGAAGCTTTTATTGCAGTCACAGCCTGGTCTTGTGCAGGTTGAGTGGAGCAGAGCATGGGAGTTCATGGGAGCTGAGTGTGGGTGGATTTTGACCTGTCAGGTGTAAAAGTGGAGACGTGGTGTCAACCACGTCACCGTGATGGTGCAGATGTAGTGCTGAGCTGTGGCAGAGGCAGAAGGCTGGGCAGGAACAGCCAGTGGGCACAGATCACAGAATCCCAGAATCCCAGTTTGGAAGGGACCTCAAGGACCATCTGGTTCAACCTTTCTTGGCAAAAGAACAGGGGAAAGGTGCAGGGCAGAGCAAAACGCTCTGGTCCAAGGGTGCCTTGTAACATGCTCCCACCCCAAGTTAGAGGGAAGTTAGTTGAGAAAGGGACTGAAAAACCGTCTCAAGGGCCCCCAAACACATCCCAAGGGCCTGATGCCAGCTGAGGTGAGGCTGGAAGCTGTTTGGAACCACTTGCTCTACCCTGAGGATCCAGATATGGGAAAAAAATTCTATGTGACTGATCTGGGTGGTGGTGAACCTGCACCCTTAACTTCCAAAAATATAATCAGTCATAAAGCCATAGAACAGCCCAGGCTGGGATGGACTATGATAATTCATCTGGTCCAACCTTTCATGGGAAAATGAACTTGGATGAGATTATCCAGTATCATGTCCTGAAAATCTCCAGTGATGGGGACCTCACCACATCCAGGGGAGGTTGTTCTGGTGTGAAAAAATGTCATTTTTCCATCAGGATGAAGCTTGCTAGAAAAGCTTCAATGAAGATCCCCCACAGGGTGGTCAGGCACTGGAACAGACTCCCCAAGGAAGTGGTCATGGCACTAAGCCTGACAGAGTTGGCCAAAGCTCTCAGGCACGTTGTAGGGGTTTTGAGTGATCTGTGCAGGGCCAGGACTTGGACTCTATGAAACTTGTGGGTTCCTTCCACCTGTGGACATCCCATGGCTCTGAAAGATTCTCCTTTGTGGTGAGGGAACGTGGGGGCTTCCCCCCCAGCAGCTCTCGCCTTTTCATCTTCTCTTGGCACCACCAGCCCAGACACTTCTCCTTACAAAGCCTGACTCACACTGTGAGTTCCCTGCCAGAAGCGTGATCCTGACACAGAGAACAGAAGTCTCCGTCACCAGTGGGGTGTGGTCCTGGGGGTAGGGGACGGTCAGGTCAGAGCAGTGTCAGCAGCACGTGTGTCAGGCACCGGCCCCCGCAGCCAGACCGGCCCTTTGCAGATATTTATAGAGAGAGGAAGCCACAGCAGTGAGAGCTGAAGGGTTTTTTTAACTCCAGTTTATCATGATTCCTCTCAGGAGGCACATGGGGACCTGCTCATCATCAACCCGAGCCTGCCAGAGAGGCAGAGCCTGAGCAGTGGAGCTCAACCCACCCCACTATAACCAGTGAAACCATTCCCAGTTTGCAATGGCATGAAACCGGGCTAATCTCTCCCTGATTGAGTAATCCTTTGGCCTTGGCCTCTTGAAAATTCTTTCAGTTTTCATTCCTTCTGCTGGATGCACTCCAGCAGCTTTGACCAGCTGGGGCCGGATCTGTCCTGTCCCAGCGCCCTGACTGGGGCTGTGCTTAGGGCTGGTCCTGTTACAAGATTTACAAATCTGCGTGGGAAAACAGAAACTTTCAGGAAAAATAATCTGTAAATACTTACTGCAATTACTTCAGATTTGTTTGGGCTTTTCCTCTATTCCCACATGGGGAGGAGCATAGAATAGGTATATTGACTTTCTCCAGAACTTTCACACGTTGTTTTCCAACTGCCCCGTACAGGGTGCGTCACTGATGGGAAGTTCAGCCTTCCACTAGACCAGGTTGTTCCAAGGCCCATCCAGCCTGGCCTTGAACACTTCCACACTTGGGGCATTCACCACCTTCCTGGGCAGCTGTCCCACAGGGAGCCTTGGCAGGGCTGTGCCCTGCTCTCCTGTGTCCCTTTAACCTCCGGGCTCTTTTCCCCCACCAGCTGCAGAAGACGACGACTGCAAACAAGCCATGATAGACTTCGTGGTGTATCAGAACATCCCCGTCAAGAAGCTGAAGCGCCTGCAGCAGATCCTGGAGCGCTCGCCAAAGAAGCAGGCACCATGGACCAGAGCAGCCATCCAGGAGAAATTCCGGGCGTTCCTCACTCACAAGAAGGAGGAGCACTCCGAGGTCACCAAGGAGCTGCTGGTTGCTCTGCGCCTGGTCAAGCTCCACTCCATCGAGGAGAAGGTCCGCAAGCGTTTCCGGCTGCCCTGAGAGCAGGAACTGGACTTTTTGGGTGCTCTTTGTTTTGGTTTTTATCTTCTGAGGCTTCATTAATTTATTCATCTTTCCGAACATAACTTGAAAAGCAGCATGAGAGATGAGCGATGGCGTGGCACCGTGCCATGGCAGCTGTGTCACTGCTGATGGGATGGGATGGGATGGGATGGGATGGGATGGGATGGGATGGGAT
>VZRV01001561.1:701314-744296 GCA_013398115.1 Falcunculus frontatus | reverse complement strand
ATGGGATGGGATGGGATGGGATGGGATGGGATGGGATGGGATGGGATGGGATGGGATGGGATGGGATGGGTGAGCAGCAGCATCCCCATGCCAGCAGCCAGGGCAGCTCCAGGGAGCTCACTGATTTTCCAGCCCTCAGGAAGGGCCAATATTTTATCAGAAGAAAAACCTGCATCCAGGGTCATTATTTCTCGGGAAGAACCTGGTCCCATTTATAGAAAACTGTTTGGCTTTGTTTTAAACTGTGTAAGTTTGGGGTTGTTGGGGGTTTTAGTCATTTAACAGTATTTCCCACAGAGGATTTGCTTGCGTTTTGTTGTCATGCTTTTGTTGGAGAAGGGAATTTGCTGCCGAGGCACAGGGAGGGGGAGGATGCCCCAAACACACTGGTACAGCTGGCTTGAAATTTATTTCTTAACTACCTGTTTTTATATCACGTGTGAAAGATGTTTTCTAAAGAAAGAAACCAAAGAAGTTATTTTATCGTACAACTCTCTGTCACCAGAGTCTTTTCCTAGTCTCACTTGGAGGTGGTGTTGGGAGTCCCAGACTGTCATATCTGACCCTGCTTACCCTTGCCTGTTTTTCCCATGTGCTTTTCCACGTGTTGGCATCCCTGCCTATGGCAAGGCATCGGAACGAGATGATCTTTAAGAACCCTTCCAACCCAAACCATTCTGTGATTCTGTGATCACACACCCCCAGCCACCCCCCTGCCCCCCTGAGCCACGGTGAGGCTGTGTGCCAGCGGGATGCAGACTGTCTGTGCTGGGATTTATGGCAAGGGTGAAGCTCACGTCACCCAGGCGTGTCTCCCTGAGCCCCAGCTCTGTTCCCAAACCTGACTGGATGCTCAGTTAGCCAAGAGCTGGGCTTGGAGCAGTTATGCTGACTGCAGAAGGTTTTTTTAAGCAGATGTTGCTTAGGGAAGTCAACAAGAGTGACCCCTGCGGGCATTTTCCAGCCTGTAGCAATGATGACGCAGACCTACATTTTATGTCGTGAATGAGTTTGACTTTTTTAGCTCTTTCATAGCTGAGCAGTTGCCAGGAATAGTTTGTGGTTCAAAAGAGGAATATTTTTCCCCAGCTAGGAGCTGTTTAAAGCTCTCTGAAGCAAGCACTATGTGGAAGTGCCCCCACACTGGGATCCCAGACTTGCAACACCTCACCCCAATTTTGGGCTCTGAGGATGAAGCAGCTCAGGGACTCTGGCATTGTCCTGGGTCTGTTCAGCCAGGGAAGAAGAGAAGCAAATGGCTGAAAAGCAGTTGAGGGGAGCACTCACCCCTCTGTGTTGAGCCTGGGAATCCCCTCAGTCCTGGCAATCTCCTCAAAGCTTTGTCAAGCTTGGCCTTGAAATCCTGCCAAGAAGCTTCACAGGCGACCAGAACTCCCCCTCCCAATGCTCAGTTTTTACCATGTCTGACCTCTGCCCTTCCAAGCTGCTTTATCCCAGTGGAATTCAGCTCAGTCCCTGAGCGTCACTTACTCTGAGTCCCTTGGCAGGACCCAAGTGCTGCTGGTGTGGTCCGAGAGCAGCTGGGGCAGGAAATGAGGAGGGTTTCCATTGGAGCACTGTGAGAACCGAAGCACAGCTGCAGCACTTTGCTCCAAGGCAGAGTGCAAAGCAGGACACCCAGTGCTGATGGGTTGAAGGCTGGAGCAGCCGGAGCTTCTGGCATTGGCTGCAGCTCCTTGAGGGATTCCCATCGTGCTGCATTGCAGTTATCCTGACTCAGCACAGAGGATTCGGTGTCCTTGGTCTGAAGGGGAACAGGAATGGAGAGCTGTTAGTGCAGGAACTGCCTCCCACACCATCCTGGCTTCTTCAAATATGTATTTAACATGGGAGTTGAGAGGGAGGGAAAACAGGAATTTGATTGGCAAGAAGCTGGATGCTGGTTTAGTTGTTTAGTTGGGTGACTTTTCCAAAGAAAAAGGTGCCTTTTCTGTGTATTTTTTTGGTGATAAAAGACTTCAGTGCTGAGGTGGAATTCCATGTGGGGCCTGGTGGCTGAGCTCAGGGTCCTTGGGACACCTCATGCTGTCCTTGGAGCTTGCTGCCTTTCCCATCAGCAAGGAAAAACCTGGGGTGTGTGCTGGAGGCTTCCAGCAGTTGTGCAGCGAGTACCAAGGAGTCAGCTCTGGTCCCTGGGCTCCTGGGTGAGCTGTGGCTGCTCTGGTGGTGTCTTGTGGCCAGGGGCTCAGTGACAATCTGGGTCCAACCAGGTGCTGGCAGGGGTGGAAGCAGAGCAGTTGTGGTCCAGCCATGCTCAGCCCTGTGCCCCCTGAGCAACGCCAGAGCCCAGCAGCTGATAAACACAGCCTGAGCAGTGATCCCGCTTTTCCCAGCACCCAGCCTCCCCCTGGGCTGCCCTGGCCTGGAGGAGAGCCCAGGAAACAGTTTTTCTGCTGGGTGCTGGAGCAGAGGAGGGAACTTTGGGGTCCTTTCTATTATATGGGGGGTTTAACTTAAAACCTCTAGTGCTCCAACCCACCTGGACACCAGCCAGCACAGATTCTTTGTCCCTTCAGACAGAGTGGATGCAGCAGATGCTTTGACAGGCTTGCTCTTACCCAGAGGTTCTCCAGAGTTTATGTCCCACCCCTGTGACTCCGAGGGTCACCACCCACATGCAGGTGTGGAAGGGCAAGGAGAGCTGCCAGCTGCTCCCCATCCTGTCAGGAAGTGATGCCTTGCTGAGCCCTGTGGTCCTCCCAGCACTGAGTGAGGGTGCAGCATGTCTGACCCCCACCATGTCTGGCACTCTTGTGCCTTGGCAGGTTGCAACGGGGACCACAGAGCTCAGCTCAGTGAAGGAGAGGGTGATTGAATAACAGGATGGCCCAGACTGTGTCAGAGAGCTCTGCACTCACTGCCAGGCTTCCCCTGCCAGCAGCCACTGCAGCACTGAGGGGCTGGTATGGGATGATGCCCTGTGCCACCAGCAGCTCCCCAGCTCGGTGCCAGCAGTGACTTGCTCTGCCAGGGTGTCTCCTGAGCACCCACGTGTTGTTACTGTGCTCTGCTCAGGGGTTTTGGAGCCTCTCCTCAGGTTACCTCCCCCTGACCAAGGTCCCCTCATTGCCAAGTTAGCTGGAATTTCTGCACAGGGAATTTTCTCTTCATGTGGGCTCACAGGCAGGGTGACTGAGGAGGATCTTTCTGGTAAATATTAACCTTTATAAGGGTGGCCAAACACACTGGCACGTGAGTCCTGCTGGACTTCCAGGAAATGGGCTTTGCTGGAAAAGCTGGGATAAGCTCTGCATGGTGCCAGCCCCAGCATTCCCCACCTCCGCTTCCACCGTCTGATGCCCAGACCACAGCGAGCACTCCCAAACCACCCGTGGCTTGATCATGAGATATTTCACCTTTTCAACTAATTGAAGTTAAGAGGATAAAAACCCCTTCTGGTTTCTACTGAAGTTTCCAAAGCCCAGAGAGAGAAGAGTCAGCAGTGTGAGCTTTTTCCTGATGGTTTAAAAGGCTCTTTCCTCATGAGCTGTGGCAGAGGAGAGCACATGGTAACATCCCAAAGTAGATGCAGTGCTATCCCAGGATGACTCAGATATTTAGCACACAGAAGACAATTTTTTAAATGCTCCAAGCACTACATAAAAAGCCAAGCCCACGCTGTTCTCCACGTCAGGCTTCTCCCTGCTTAAACCCAGATAAAATCCCACAAAAGCACCGGTTGGCTTAAAGGGCTGATGTGGGTTAGGTCAGTGCCATGGGCTCCTTGGCCACCTGTTATCACAGCCAGGTGTGTCAATGACTCAGGCTGGTGGTGATGCCTCAAACCCGGGAGTGCTGGTGGCAGGAGCTGACGTGCTCCCGACCTGCTCGCTGCAGGAGCAGTTGGGACATGTCCCTCTTCATCCAAGGAGAGCACTGTGGGTGCTGGCCCAGCTGCAAAGCTTGGAATGGGCTCAGGGAATGACTAAAGTGAGTGGAAGGAGTCAGAGGGAGTTTTTCTAGTGAGGTCACACATAGCTGGCTCACGCCTTGACCTCCAAGCAGGGAGAGCTGAGATTGATAGAGGAAACCAAGGGGGGGAATTTTTGAGGTGTGCAGAGAGATGCAGAGGGGATGAAACCAGTGCAAATGCATAATCCAGCTTGTCGAAACAGCCTGCAGCCCTCTTGGACCTGGAGATGCCACGTTGTCATATGCAAGACAGGTAAATTCACTCTCCTGCCTGCAGATTTTCCCACCCTACCGTGTTGCTCAGCAGCTGACAGTGAGCTGAGCCCTCCACACACCGTGGGAGAGGATTCAGGGAGTGCTAACACACACCAAACTTGTTTGCATTCGCCCATCACTATTCCAGAGGCATCAATTTTATCTTATTTTGAAGCACACTTCTATTTTCCTTCCGATGGCAGCGTTTTCCCTTCTGGCTGTGATCCTGTGTGCTGTGTCCAGGCTGTGCCTCCTGAGACTCATCCCTCACTGCAGTGACCCAACAACGGGACCAAACTTCCCGGTGCCAGTGCTGGAGGGGGACAGTGCCAGCCGTGTTGGAGAAGCAGAGGTGAGCCTGAGGAAGTCAATCCTGTCCTAGAACAGGAGCAGAGAGGGCTGAGATGTGCAGGGCAGCCCAGCCTGTGGGGCAGAGAATGTGGATGTCAGGAGGTGCTGTTTTCCCACATGGTCTCACCTCATCCCCTGCCCTCATTTCTACCCCTCCTCAGTTTATAATTTCTGTTCCTTTCTGTGTTCAAGGAGCTTTCTAAGAGTGAGAAGTGTCCAAAAATGAGCAAGGGGAGGCACAGCAGGTGACCTGTCCCAGATGGGGCCAGGGGGACACAGGGGAACTGAGTGGTGAGGACCAGGGAGCCCCATGATGAGTTGGTGTCACTTTGGCCAGGTGAGGAGATGGATCAGGTGCTCTTGGGTTGAGTGGGGCTCACACCACTGCTCTTCATCCAGAGCTGGGTGAAACTCTGCCTCCTGAGCAGTTCTCATGTATTTTTAAACGAAATGAGTTTTTGCCTTGTGTTGACCAAAACCAGAATGCGACTGATAAATCCTTTCAATGAAACTATGAAAACCCATTAAAGGAGCTCAAACATATTTTGGCAGCCCAATGACCCTACAAGTGTTGCTGAAGGGTCCCCAGTTCAAAGCCGTGTCTGGCCTTGGGGTGCAGCAGGGGCTGGGGAGTCACTCCCCACTCTCACCTCACTGTCCAGCTGCCTGTGTTGGTCCTCAAAGGGCCTTTCTGTCCTCCTTGTGAAATGGCAGAGTTGGAACTAGATGGTCTGTAAGGTCCCTTCCAGCTCAAACTGTTCTGTGAGTCTATGAAACAGGAAGATCTTTCCAGGTTCCACATCCCAAATGTGTTAGGATGTCTTTGGCGTAATCATGTTCCAAAAACGCAAATTATTGCTGCCTGCTGCTGAGTAAGTTGAGAACAGATGATGGTACCTTTTATCACCATCTCCCGGAGTAAATTCAATTATTCAAGAATATTTAGTGCTCAACAGACTTGTTCAGACAATACTGTTGCGCTGAGTCAACCATTTAAAAGGCAGCTAAAGACATACTAGTGTGAAATTGTCTTTTTTAACAAAAACTTGGATTTGGATTCTTGCAGTAGTTACAGAGCACAATGCTGTAGTTCTCACTTCTTCCTAGTGTTTGCTTCCAAGCAAGTGTTGGGAGACCACTTGTCCTTCACAGGACAGATTGGTTTTGCCCTGAGAGGTTTAAAGGGTCACTTAACAGGAGCAGCACTGACCTTTGCTCTCTGGTGACCAGTGATGGGATCTGAGGGAACGGCTGGAGCTGTCAGGGGAGGTTTAAGTTGGATGTTAGGAAAAGATCCTTCTCCCAGCGGGTGGTTGGGCATTAGAACAGGCTCCCCAGGGCAGTGGTCACAGCCCCAAACCTGAACCAGAGCTCAAAGAGCATTTGGACAATGCTCTCAGGCACATGGTGGGATTTTGGTGTGCGGCCAGGAGTCGGATTTGATGATCCTCGTGGGTCCCTTCCAACACAGGATGTTCTGTGATTCTGTTGGGTCAGACATTGTTTGGCTCCCCTGACCTTGCTCCCAAGGTACTTGGGCTCTAATGATCAGGTCTGGGCACTGCCCCCTCTTAGCTTGAAAATTAGAATATATTAGTAAACCTTCTGGTGCCCTTTAACTTAAAAGAATTTTCTCGGTAACAAAGCCATGGCCACAACTATAATATTCATACACAACACTCTCCCTGTTTAGAACCACGAGCCCTTGACGTGTTATTGTCCGAGTCAACAGGAGTCTTCCCTCAGCAACTCTTTGTTTGCCCTTGAAAAACAATTAGTTACACAATGTTTGGGGAAAGAGGGCAGAAAACCTGCTGTGTCTAAGTGACTAAGCAGTATTGGGGATCCCAGACCTCACAGTGCCATGTAGATGTAGGGAGAACTGAGGTCCCCATTGTGGTGTCCTTTGTCACTGCTCACCCAAGGATCACCCTGGGCCATCCAGTGCACCAGGATCCTGTGCTTGGTCTGGACACGGAGGAGCTCCAGCAGCGCAGTGACTTAGCTGTAACATGGGAGCAGAGCTGGGAGATTTCATCATTTTCCTATGGAAACAAAAGGAATGATGACTTCCCAGCCATGGCTGTGAGGACACAAGCTCAGTGAGGATGGGTGCTGGGTGGTCAGTGCTGCTGAGCCTCAGGCATGTGGATTTCAGGGTGTTTTTGAGTAGGAAGTGTAAGACAAGGAGTCCAGACTGGCTTCAGGGACTTGATCCAATGTGTTTGCTCAGCCTCGGGCAGTTCACACAGATTCCCTGCTGCTGGTTTCTATTCCTGTCTCTCTCTACTTCCTTCTGTGATACTGCAGCTTGGCAGGTGGTTTATTGGACTTCTTTTGGTCTTCCCAGAAGCTAAGATTAGAGCTCTTTAGCTGGGAAACTTGGGAGATAAGAATAGGAGTGTACATTCCCCACTCCACAACTTGGAACATGAAAGGACAAATCAGCTCTGAGAATATCAACCCCAAGTTCTTCTTTCACCCAGTTTCATGTGTTGTGTGCTGTCATGTCATGGAGGAACAACCTCGCCTGTGATTCAGCACCTCTTGTCTGCAGAGATCCCCTGCCCTTTGATACACCACATGTACTCACAGGGGAGTTACTAGTCTTTCACAGCTTGTGGTGTGGGCTGTCCCATGATCCTGCCTCTTCTCGTGGCATGGAAATGAGCTGTCAAAATTTCCACCATGCTGAGGATGTGGGTAGATCTTAATCCCTGGGAGACCTTAATCCTTACTGCATGGGGTTGGTTGGTTTTAATTCTGTTGTACTTTCCCAGGAGGCCACAGCTGCATTTATCCCCACTGCTGTGCCTGCAGGGCAAAGCTCTGGTGGTCAGTACTGGGCTTCATGTAAAACTGCCAATACCTCAGTTAAAAATAAGCCTTGTTTGTGTCAGAGGAGCAAAATCTTTCAACAGGGCAGGATACGCCTCAGTACCCCTCAGGTCCTCTGGTTCCCCTGGCAGAAGAGCCCATCTGAAAGCCTTTGGTCACAAAAACCAGCAAAAGCTCAGCATGGAGTTAAACTCGATGATCCTTGTGGGTCCCTTTCAATTCAGGATATTGAAGGATTCTCTGAAATACTGAGTTGCCCATAAACTCCTCTGCCTGTTACTGTTACAGGCAGTGAGGAGGTGCTGTGTGTAACACCAGCTTCTGGGAACAGCAAATTCCTTATTCCTCCTTATGACTGCCTTATAGAATGCTTTTATTCTTCATGGGAGTCTGACTCAAAAAAGAAAAAATTTCTAATGAAAATCTCCAATGAAATGGTATCAGATTCTTTGACTTCTGAGAACTGGCAGAGGAGTTCCTGGCTATGAACTGAACTGCGATGCAACAGGAACAACTCCAGAGGTTTCTGTTTCAGGAAAGCACTTAAGGATACACTTAATTTTACAGTGAATTTAGTTTGCCCTCAGAGAAGTGCTTCTGGTATGTACTGAATACAGATGGCTGAAGGCTACGTGGGGTCAGAGGCTTGGATTAGCTCCTCCAAATGTTTAGCATGAAATGCATTCAGCTGAAGGATATACATTCAAATGATGGAGAATCATAGAACCCCTGAATTCCAGGTTGGGAGGGACCTCAAGGATCATCTAGTCCAACCTTTCTTGGCAAAAGCACAGCCTAGACAAGATGGCCCAAGCACAAAAAGAAGTTACTACTCATGAGCAAGCAGTATTAGTGAAAATACTACGTATTGGTCCAGCAAGGGTTTTGTCCCAAGGAAAGGATCCTGTGTGTTCCTAAATGAATGTATCCACTGCCTCACCTTCACAGCTACCTTGGGTAACACATGGGAAAGGTGAGACTGCACAGACGTCCTCAAGAAAGGTTGTGAGGAATGTGGTATTCAAGAGGACATTCATAGCAACACAGAAATTTTGAAACTCATTTAGCATTAGCAGCTTCAAGGAAAAAGTGACTGAGAAGGAATGAGGAGATTCCTGCCTCCTGATTTAGTGTTTAAAAAGAATGTCAGGCAGAATTCCAGCCCTGCATCATTAACTGCGGATGTTTCTCCTCTCCTTGTTTCCAGTTGACGAGCACCTCGTTTATGGGAAGCCTTTAGGTAATTTTTTCCCCAGTGCTATTGCATATTCTCCTGTCCATGTTTTCTGCACCAGATCTCTGTCATTTTCCATGAGGTCTGATTCCTTTTAGTACCAATTCGTTGCTTTACCAGAAATTTTAAGCATCACTCCTTTCTGACAATGGGTGAAGGCTTGCGATCAGATGTGAGTTGCGCAGACGAAGTTAAACGAGAGCAGACTCTGCTGAGAGCTGGGACTAGATCCTCATGAAGGCGGTTTGGGAATAAAAAAAGCTTGAGTGTGTGTAAAGAAATGAATGGAAAGCCCCCAGGAGTTGTCATGGAAGCTGGTTTTACCAGAGGAGCAGAGAAACAACTCCCTTAGGGATTGCAGAAGCACAAAGAACAAAACCCAAGGGTAAAGTTGCGGGAAATGCCCGAGGTCAAATAAACAATAACTGTGTTATCCATCAGGAATGTTTCACATGGGATTTCCAAGTGGTATAAAATTCCATTGTAAAAAGCACCTGCTCCAGTTTCTCTAGCATCTATTGTAAGAGTTCAGCAGAGGGGAAAGGCTCTTGGCACCTCACCACTGCCCCTTATCTCTCAGGAGAGAAATCTGAGGCAAATTTTAGTAGAAAACTGTGCCAGGAGGGAATTTCGAGAGGTCACCCAGCCTAGAACCTGTCTATATGGCAGGGGCAATTCAGTCTATCTTTATTAATTGTCCAAATTTCTTTGGGGAAATCTATGACAAATACTCAGGAGTCTGAAAACAGCTCCAAAGCTGAAGGCAAACTCAGCCTGCGGTGCTGCTTGGGGTAAAAGCTGAGGAACAGCAGCAGAGCTGGACACGGAGGCAGAATCCACTGTCCTTCATGTGTGGACACTGCTGGCTGTGGCTGCCAGAAATGACCATCCACATGAACGAGATTCTTTGATTTAAATTTGTCAAGTATCTGTCAAGTGCAGTGACAGTACCACTCTTTGCCTTTCTCTAGAAGTCCTCTCCTTGAACTAACACCATTTGCCAGGAGAGACATCCCAGGATACTGTTAAAAATCCAGTGAAATGCCTAGATCAATTCAGAACCCTCCAAAAGTACTTTACGGCAGGTTTTTAGCTAAGCCTTACATTTTCAAACCTGCACTAATAGGTCAGTCAAGAATGTTGATCAATGTTAATCAAGAACATGCCTGACTAACCCAACAATCGTGACTAACCCAACAATCTCATACACAGCTAAGACATCATTGCTGAGGAGACTCATTCAAGATTGTGATCTGTATTATAACAGCAGATCCTTTCCCTAAACAAGCTGCTGCATGTGTCAGCAGTACACAACTAGGATGATGAGGAAGAAGAGACTAAAAATAGCTCAGCTAGCAATAAAACCACCCTACAGCACTGGATATTAAGTCCACTTCTTTATGATGGCTTGATTTGTTTAGCGGAGTGGGGATGGCCGGGGGCACAGACTCCAAAGAGCATCTGCTTGCTCTACTTTCTGAGACAGATGTCAGCAGCCAGAGACTGGACTGAGATGCTGGACTTCGAAGCTGGGTCTGATTTGTCTTGGCATTTTCCGTGGTTCTGTGGGACGGGATGTCCTGGGAAGTGGGATGAGCTCTGACCTCAGCACCACTGCAACACAGACCCTCAGTGCACACGTCACTGCTGCCTCGTGCGAGGATGGGACGGGTTTAGGCTGGACCAGCCAAAAGTGCTGTAATTCAGTTACTCTGTGTCCTTCCAGAGTTCCAAATGAAGATGGAATTGGCAGCACACAGACAGCACTGGGATTCAAAGATTCATTAGGATTCTAAACGCTTTAGAAGTGGTTTTTTAGCTCTTGCCTCCTGCTGCTACCAGCTAATGAATGTTTGCATAGGAAATTCCAGATGGGTGAGAGAAATGTAATCATCTGCCAATGCTCAAATAAGGCAAGTGGGATCACTGCTGAGGTTATTAGACACTCACCTTTATCTCATGGACAGCATGCCAAAGGAAACAGGGATTGTGAAGTGCAGATGAACAATCTGTTTCTCCTTGGGAAGATAAAGCAGCTCTTTAGGCAATTTCATTGCTGTGAACGGACATGGGCAAAACAGGTCCAAGGTAAATGTATCAAAAATCTGAAAAACGGACTAAATTGGTACTCAGAAATATTCTTGCTTTGTTTGAGATTTGGCAGGAGGGTCACTTGAAACAAAAAAAAGCATTTTAAATAAGTCTGTGCTTCCTGTAAGTATAAAATGTGATAAATTAAATTTCTGATCAAAATACTAAAAATTGTCCCATCTGCTGGGATACTGATCTGGTAGCTCACTATGAATTAGAGTGAACTTTACGCTGCTGCTTTCAGAGAAATCCTCCCTGATTTGTTGTGGCCAGAGCACACTCATACATACCTATCTCAGCTTGGGCATGTATCTGGGAAAAGGACTCTCCCACGCCTGAGAACTTAGAATCCTGAGGTCAAAATATTTGCTTTAAGACCCCCTGCTAATATGGGCCACAAAGCAGTCTGTGTCTAGAAGCTGTTTTTTCCCTTTCTGGTCTCTCAGGGAAAAGAGAGAACAAGACATCTGAGACTAGTATGTGAAAATCTTGGAAAACCCCTTGTGTCCCACAGAATAGACATTTCAAGCTACTTGACTAAAGTGTTTTGACTCTCAGCAAGGTACTTTTGTTCATCAGTTACTGTTATACATCTTCAGTTTAATTGTAAATACCAACTCTGCCAACCAAAACAGCCAGGGCCACAAAGTCACCTTGAAAACACTCAGGCTTTCCAAATGTTTTCCAAGAGCCCCGTGAGAGAGATGCTTCTGATAATCAAAGGCCACTGGTTCTCCAAACTTTAGTACTCTTGAAAATCTCAGCCCTACATCACATGCAGCACCCAGAAAAAGTGACACTTCTTACAGTGGGTGATTTCCAAGGGATCCTCCACATTCAGAGAGCACACAAGAAAAATTACTGGGTCACTAGGTCTGAAGAAGCCTTACTTCTCTTGTTGAGAAGCAAGATTCTGCTCTTCAGTGTGCAATTATTTCCACTGACTTCATGAGATTAATGACGCAGCCCAGCTGCCCTTGTGCTTTGACCCAAATGTGAGCGAATGAATGACGCTCTCTCCCAAAAAACATCTGCAATGAGTTGCACGCAGAAAATTTAGCAGAAAGTTCTTTGACAGATCCCAACTAATAGCCTTTAAACAAATACTACTGACTGGCTCAAGTACAGCTGGATTAGTGGCCTCTTCATTATGTCAGCAAACAGCACAGAACGTTCACCAGTGCCAGGAGTAAATAAAACAGGGGAGGAGCAAAACCACCATGAAATTCACATAAAAACTCATATTCAGGGAAATGATAGTGATATATCAGCAGCTCTAGCTGAGTAGGTGATGTAAGAACTGAGCACTGTTTGTCTTTTGAGTGCTGCCTTTCTGTTTTGTCTTACATTTCAAAGAAAACCTAAGGCCTAAGTACTGCTATTCCCAAATACCACTTGTTTCAGCCAGGGAAGTTCAAATAAGTAGGAAGCTTTATTGCATACAGATTTCTCCCTGCCTAGAGGTTGTTTTCAGCTTAGAAAGATCACAGAGAGGGCCTTGATTCACTCCAGTTACAGAAGATCCCAATTACTCTTAGGATTAAAGAGAATGCACAGAGACTGGCAGTCAGAGCAAGGCAGTGCTTCTGGAATCCGTGTCCTGGTAGGAATATCCATTTCAACCAGAGCAGTTGGATTTGATGAGGTCTTTTCCAACCTTAACAATTCCATGATCCTATGACCACTGTGCAGTTGGTGGTTTCCACATCTGCTTTTACCACAGGTCAAAGTTACGAATCAACACCCCACCTGAAAATCAAGTTCTAATCAATGCCGCCTCTCCCCACTACACAAACAGCAGCACAACAGGGCCAGTAACACCCTGCAGGAACACGGGGCTGGAGCAGCAAGGGATCTTTTCAGGAGGGACAGCCAGTCCCCAGGCTGTTCCTCCCCTTCCACATTCACCTACACATTTCCTTCAGAAGTTCCTTCATGCCACCGGCCTCCAGCCTGTTAGACTAACAAATCAGGAATCACAAAGTAAGATAGTAGAAAATTAAGTCCTTTGCATCGGCAACAATGTGTCGGTTGCTACATAGGATGCTCTCAGGCCAATGACAATACTTAATGTAAGAGATTCCCACCCCCCACCCAGTTGGAATCCTTGGCTCAAGTTCTTTTTAGACACAGAAAGAGAATATTTGTCTCCAAACTTAGGAAAGAATCAGGTGTAATAGGAATCCAGTGGATCACCTCCTTTAAAGGGAACACAAAAGTGTGTGGAAAAAGACTGTCCATTCCTTGGCTGGCTCAGAATTCCTACGTGATATCCTTCTTTCTTGGGGGGCGGTGGATGTTCCTCACCACGCACTTCACCATCCACTCAATTCCTTCGTTCACCCCCTTGCTAAGGAAATAAGACAAGCAGACAAGGTTTTAAAATAAACCAACAAGAAGCAATCAAGAACAGAAACACGGGTCATATAGGCCCTAAATGAGCCCTTATATGAGGCAGGGAAGGGCTCTACTCACCCCCACAGTTACTTGTTGGCATTTCTGTGTTATTTCTCATGCACGCAAACAATAGGGATCTGATTTCTTTTAGCTTAGCAATATATACCTCCATCCTTTATTTTTCTGGTGTCTGTAAAAGTCTACACCCAACTTAGTCACCAACTGTGTGGAAATCTTGGGATGAACAAGCATGAAACCCACCTGACAGCTGCTTTGAGGTTATTTTGCCACAAACCGCACACTAGTTGTATAAGATCTTGCAATCCTGGTTCCAGCTTTCTGTAACCATCTGTGCTGGGGCTGCCAAGCAAGTCACCACCTTGCTGGTCTGCACAGCTCCCCAGCCATGACTTCCAGGAGCTATTTATTCTTTTAGTGCAAGCTCAAACTGGAATTTTGAAAGGAAATTCCACACATCAAAACTAGAAATGTTTGTACAAAAAAACCACAACTAAAAAGGTTGTTTTTCATAAGGTTACTACCTAATACTTCTCTTCCAGTCAGTGCTTGAACATTGTTCTTGTGATCATTCATCTGCTTAATGGTATGTGATTTGTAGCAATGCAGACAACAAATTTTTTTCACAGTCCAAGTAGTTTTTGTTATCCTTTGAAGTAGCTTGTATGATAACATGGATTTCTTGCTAAATTTATAAAAGAAAAAAATTCAAAGCTCTGGATTCAGCCCAGGCAGTAATTCAGTCAGGAATGTTTCCACCACCCGGAACAAAACTTTTGACTTAAGCCAAGTATCACTTTTCACTTAAAGGACTGAAAGCACCAAGAACCAAAGTACTGCAAGACTCGATACGCAATAATGATGCTGAAATATCAAGAATCCAGTGGGTTGGTCAAGGTTGTGGCATGCAGCTGTGTAAAACCAAATTAGGGTCTGGTTTAGTCATCAAACCCTAAACCACAGGCATCCCCATGCAAGAGGACTCTTGGGGACTGTTATATCATCCCCATCACAAAGCTCATCTGCATGCCAAAGAATACGAAAGTAGAAGCATAATTACGGCAGCAGCAGAGGAGCACCACCCTTTCTCTGGCAGAGGCATCAACAGCTGCATTTTCAACTGACTTCTAATCTAAAAGCCAGGAGCTGCAGCAAACCAGCATCTGCAAAGATTATTGTGTAAGGAGATGGGATGATACAGGACAAGAAATATGCCTCCAAGTCCAGCTGCTCTCAGCCAGCAGTACATTTCCACTGTGTTTCAAAGGCAGGATTTACACATGAAGTTATTGAGCTGGTGCAAGTCCAAGGTTCTCAAACAAGTGTCTGTCAGTGCTGGAAGGAAGCACAGCTCCCTTTCAAGGCTTAATAAATCCTGTAGTGCTGCTCTGTGTGGGACACCCCACAGCTGCTCAGTCAACCAATGCTCAGTCTACTCCTTCTCATACTCACCCAGTCAGGGCTGAGCAGGCTTGTGTCAGGCAGTCTCTCTTTCCAATTTTGTTAATGCAGTCACTAAATGCTGTCTTGATGTCAGGTATTGACAGACAAGTCTGCAAAGGGAACCAAAGAAGAGCTTGTTTGTGCTACAAGACACTGTGACCTTCTTCCACAATGAATCCTACCACATCTGCAGCCCTGCTTCAGTCAGGATGGCAACACCGTGAGGTTAAACCCCCTCACCCACCAACACAGCAAATTCACCTCTTTGCATTCCGAAAAAACGAACATATTCTTTTTTCACCAAAGAGAATGCTGTTTGCTGACAGTACACACACACTGCCTCACCTCCCTGAGCCTTAATTTGTACACTTCTAAGCAAATAGTCCTGAAAATGAGCACAACCTGCCCCCTCTAAGGGTATCCCTTCCAAGCTGCTCAACTGTCACACACAGCTTGTATTTACCAGGACACTACAAGAGCTTTACTATTGACAAAGCCTTTTGAAACAGTGTCCCTGCCACAAGCCCAGCTGACTCTTTGCCAGCACCCTGGGCACTCTCACAAAACAGCCTGTGATTTTTCATCAGTTCTCAGCACATTCCTTGGCATTATAGCCATGCCTCATCAGCACTCATCTGTTTGCATTCAGAGAAAACACTGGCAGAACTGAATGCAGCACGTTTTCTGATGCCTGATGTCACTGTGCTCTTGACCCCCAGGAAGTCTTGAACTTCTGTGAAGCTGCCAGGAGGCTGCTGGCAACACCACCACAAATCATAAACCCCCAATAAACCAGTGGATTACTTTCCTGACATAAATCACGCTGTCACTATAAAAATCTTAAAGCTACAAAAAAAGCAAACCTGCCCAACTAAAGTCTGGACTTGCACCTCCCTGAGCACTCAGTGCTCACTTTTTCCTCAGAAGCCTTGGACAAGCCATTTAAGCACTTCAGCTGGCCACGAGCCCACCCTTCCTCCTCTCTGCAAAGACATTTTGGATATTCAACAGGGCTCAATTACGTGTTTTGAACCTCCAGTAAGGCCCATATATGTGTTTTGGACAAATGTGTACACAAATGTCAAACTGGACACTTGTGACGCCTGAGGACTGGACAAGTGGATGTAAACTCTGAGATAACAGAAATGTGAAAATAATGTTACCAGCCATGTATTTGCAAAACACTAATTCTGGAGAAATTAAATACAGCAATTTTTTGTGGACAACAGGAGTAAGCAGGTTTCATTGCTTAAAAATAGGAAGGGATCTTAAGAAATGGCTTGCAAGGAGTTTAACAACACCCAGTTCACCCAGTGCCCTTGACACCATTAACTGTGCAACTTTTGATGACTGTACTTTCTTATGACCTAAGTTGCATTTTCAACTTGCCCTTTCAATCAATGACCTGGAAACTGTATCCAAAAATGTTACTGACATCATTCCACCGAAGCCTCAAAAATTTAGTTCAGGATTTCTGACAAACGTGCAGTTCACATAGATGAGCTGTCAGCCACAGGATAAAAAGTTAAGTTAAAAAAACCAACAACAATTACTAACTTTAGAGGGAGTCAGACTGGACCTAGGAGCTGGAATTCACACCAGTAGGTCTGAAAGATGGGCAAGAGATTACAACCAACCAACTATTCTCTACTGGTTTGTAAAAGCTGCTCCCTTTGCCTGGTATGGTGTCCACTGCCCAGTAAGAAAGGCAGATCCAAATGCTTCCTGGTTTAACCCAAAGCTCTGGACAAGTCAATTACCCAACAACTGGGACGGAGAAAGAGCTGCATGTCAGTAATTTGAGCTATTTTTCATGTCTTTGGTTTTTTTCAGTCAATGAGACTTGGCAGCAGGGTGGTTAAATCTCAAGGCAGCTGAAATTGAGCAAATGTTTCTTGAAATATACTTTAAGCTTCTTAAGAGTTTAATATCATTGTATAATGATATACATCTGAGTATATCCATTTCTTCTTCTTCTTGAGTCTACCCTTTCCTTCTCCTTTTCTGAATGATAATACATTTTAAAATATTTTGAAATAAACGAGATAAAGTGTTCAAGATACGAAGTAACAACAGAGAGCACAGTCACACTGTCCATGATTCCTTAACTTCTACTTGCACAGAGAGCAAAGCAGTCAGGCAATGAACTTCCCAACACCACCAGCAGATCAGGACACCTGCACATACCCAGCAGCACAGAGAACCCACATCCTTCACCTTGCCCATCCTTGAAGCCTTTAAGAGTCCACTTTTCCCAGTGCAGCTTAGAATTAGAGCCATTTTAATCTCACAGTATAAACCATTGTCATAACTTCCCTTTCCCAAATTCTGGTAGAGCCGTGGCCCCACCTTCCCCAGAGCTGCCCAGCCACAGCTCTCCATGGAAATCTGCATCAGAAGGAGTTTTGCTTCTGAGGAGACTTTGCACCACTCACACTGTCACAGAAGGATGTCACTGCATCACCAATCCTGTTTTGAGGAACATCATTTTCCCCTTGGGATGAAATAGAGCAGCACAGCAGAGGGGGTAACACCAAACTATCAATGCTTTGATTTAGTGTTCCAGGGAAAGCCATGAACTGGAATCTCATGTGACAGCAGAGGATGAGATTATTCTTCAGCAAGGGGCATCTGAGCTTCTCATGCTCAGGGAAAATGTCAGCTGTGGCTTCCAAGTTCCCCTTCTCCCCAGCCACGTTACAAAATATTTGTTTACAGATGTGTTTTGTTTCTCAGCTGCAAACACATAACCCAAGGGCAAAGAAGGGAAGCTGGATCTGTGATCACATCAACAGTGCTTCATTACAACAACACAATCCACAGTGACCTTTCAGGAATGATGCTATCTCTCAGCCAGTTCACAGGAACCTCACACACAACACATGACGAACCAGATTTCCATCTCAGCTTCCCCAAAATAACACTGTAAAACATCTTTTGACGAAGGCTCTTCCAGGCATAATCCAGCCAGGACTGAACCAAATTCCTCCTATGAAGGGTTCAGAATAGCATTACCCAAAGTAAGACTCAGCAATGGCACACCTAAAAACCTATCAAGCAGCAAGGCAAGTTTTAGCCAAAAAAAGGTTGAATTGTAGAGCTTTATCCATTCACCAAATCCACCGCAGCAAAGACAATGCTGCTGCCTGGTCTCCTATCAGGATAAAACTGGAAGCATGGATAAAACTCCAAGTACAGGCTCTTCAGCCATCTCAATAGTAATCAACCATCAGAATGGAACTAAAAGGGAAACAACGGCAAGGTGGATTGCCTAAATAAAACTATTTCACAAAAAGTCTGACTCACCTGGCCTATGCTGGGGGCTACCCTTTTTACAAGTTTGTTTTAAATGAAAACTTAAGCTTAAATTTAAACAAGGAATAGTATAGGCTCAATTTAAACCGGCTTATTTAAACTAAAACTGATTTTACAGGGAAGCTGTGGTAGGTCTTCAGTTGGAAACTGGAAGGGCTTTCATGCAGAAGGTCTGTTTTCTAACAATTGTGTGGAAATGAGTATTCTGCTACTCACCATGACTCCTCGCATTTTCCAAAGGCACGAGGAGGCTTTTCAACATTCTGGAGATTTCAAATTAAATTTCCAAAATTTATCTTTAGATGAGGATGGCAAAGCTTCCTCCCAGACATGGGACATCATTCAGTACCCAGTAATTTTCAGATCGCTAAATTTCAGATGCTGGTTTTGACAGCTCATGTTTTTCCAGTATTTTGAATAGTGTTGCATAATGAACCATTCTATCCTCAAATTGTGACAGTTTATGGCAAAGCTTAGAAATATATACCTTGTGCAAACCTTTAAACAGCTGCATTCACATTGAAACAACAAATATCAATTCTTATTTTGCCGTTTTTTCTGCAGTAAGCCATATTTTCAAAAGTGGCATTCTGAGTTGAAACGGAGTTCACGGGAATTAGGAGATATTAGATATTTTATTTCCCCTACAAAGCAATAGCTCCTTTAAAAACCCAAACAAACTCCTTCCTCCAACACACATTTGACTCAGATTTTTAATTTATTACAAAATAATCCAGTTTTGAAGCCTCTGTTGAACACAGAGTATTCTTCTGATACCATAAAATATCACCTTCAGTATTATAAGAATATTAGAACTGGTGTTTTGCAGTCAGTGACTGTATTTCATCCCCTGGAATGACCAAATACCGCTCGTGCTTGGCAGTGCTGAGAGGACACAATGTACCCTGGAGGTCACAGCAGAATTCTTAACACTTCTTGCAATTTCAGGTTGCATCAGCACCTTTCTTATCTTAATAACAGGATGTAAACTTAAAAAACAAACAACCAATGTTAGATGTACTATTTCTGATGTATTTAATCACAAGCCTTCTGCTGGCTTCTACAGACATCATCATCAAGAATTACCCTTCACCTCCAAATACCAGCAAGGTTAAGATACCACTTATCCTCCCTTACCATGGTTCAGGATAGAGGGATGCTGGTGAGAATTTCCTACTACAGTTTTATGTCTGGAGATCCAGAGCAGAAAAATCTCTATCAATGCTAATTATCAGTTGTATTCCAGAGGTCTTCCATTCTGCTAAATCAGAGGAAGAGAAACAGGCTACCGAGTTTTCTCAACCTTGTTTATGTGAACCTCAGCAACTACTGAAAAATAAGCTATAATCCCCTTAGTGATTCGTTAATAGCGTTGATGTCTTTTGCTGGGTCCATATCCAAGATCATTCTGCAGGAGTGGATCTCTAAATATCCAATTTAGGTATTTCTTACAAATATGCAAACCTCCAGTGAGTTTAGCTTTGCTAATCTCTTGTTGAAGCTCTAGAACTGCATGAAGGCACTAAGTCTGTGGGCTGGTCTTGGACTCTCCAGAGGGGGCAAGAAGTCAGATTTCCTTTTGAAAGCCTGTTCCAAATACCTCTTTCTAGTCATTTAAAGAAGTCCCCTTGTTCAATTATTTGTCTTTATTCTGGCTAGAGTGTCAGAAGAGTCAGTGTCTGCAGCCTGTAACAAAATATGTATATACAGCCCTAAGGGAGACTGGAACAGCTTTCCAGGTCACTGCTTGGAACTTATTCTCAACAGGTCAAGGCAAGAGCGCAGGCTGCTCCCTGCAGAAAAGCTGTGGTGCTGCATGGAAATACGAGAGTCAGTATTCTGGCTTCCACAGACAAAAGACAGACCATTTCCCCACATTTTAGAGACCACAGCAAAGTCAGGACCATAAATCAGGAGTTTTGTCTTGACCTCATGCTTTTACATGGAACTACATTTCTCTTATTCCTACGATTAGATAAACTAGATCATCCAAAAACCAATCTGTGTTGTACTCATGAAATGTAACCAAATTCTCCTTGAGAGCCAAGTGATTTCTACGGAAGTCTCAAGTACTTCCCACAAGTGTAATCGCTCGGACAAGTGTAAAGTCCAGAGGAAGAACCTGAGAAGTATTTGCATACTTTGGAACAGACACTGATCCCAGCTGCCAGGGCTGCTGCTCTAAATCCTACTGGAAGCCTCTGGCTCCATCTATAGACCATCACTGGAGCTGCAATCCTGGAATTCCAGGTAAATGGAAGGGGGAAAGGATGAAAACGTGAAAAACACCACGACCATCTAAGGCACTCTCTTCTCTTTTTTCCATGCTGGGGGAGATAAGGATGGCCCGGGATGTGTCACCTAAACACTGCACCACCCGCAAACTGTCAAACCCAAACCAAGAGCTTTACATTTCCAAATATGCTGGAAAGAATTCAAATTATATTATTAGAAAAGAGCATTCCTTGCCATTCACTGCTGTTACTGATGGAATGCTCTACGACAAACAAGTGCTTTATTGAACAGATGTTATCCAATTATGGGGAAAGGATGATTTCATGCTTCACATACATCTGTTGTGCTATTCCTGGGTTTTAAAAGAGCAGCATAAACAAAGCGCACTAAACATTTTTTTCTGAATAAACAGGAAAAAACAGTATCAATATACCCAGTCATGGTACAAGAAAGACCCACCACAGCTATGCAGTTTGTTCTGTTTACATAAAGAGTTCAAAACTCAAAATGAGCCTGTAGGAAGCTCATTCATGGCACTGGAAAAGGGTTGGAGAAGAAAGGAAAAAAACAATTCAATTCAAAGCAATTATTTCCTGTGGTGAGTCAGTGCCATAGGATCAGCTCAGGAATGTGGAACAAATTTAACGTGAATGCAGAGTTCACCTTTCCAAAGCTTATTTGCTCATTTATGTAAATCTGCCATATTTTACCTCTACATCCTGCTTGTTGGCCAACACCAGAATGGGGACCCCTTCCAGAGCTTCACTGGTAATCATCTTCTCTACAAAGGACAGAAACAAAACCAGGTTTAGCCAGTTCTGGAAGCTGTACAAATTCCTGGCACAGGTTATCTAGACACAGGGATGAAGCCAGAAACTCCTTCTTGCATTACGGTTTCATTTGATACAATCTTTCAGGTCTATTTTGTTCACACTGTACTTACCAAAGGCTCTTTTGGACTCAGAAAGCCTCTCCTCATCAGTGGAGTCAATAACATAGATCACCCCGTGAGATTCAGCATAGTACTGGAAGGAGAACACAGATATTTGTATCAATTCACTAGGACCACTTGTTCCTCTTCCTGGTTTTATTTTAATTTGGTACATTCTTGGTACACGTGGAGGAGATCAACCACTTAGAGCCAGTTGTATTCACAGTGTGCCTGGAGAGAATGGAGGCACACAGCATGGTGTGTTCTCTTTGCAGGCCTGATCAACACACCAGGTGAAAAACCTCACCTGTGTCTCCCCAAAGTTTATCTCTATGGCACAACCCCAGATCTGGGTTGGTAATTGCTTTCTGTAACCAATAATGTAGATATTAAGCACAGAAATAGTGGAATCTCTGGAAAATTGTTAAAGCTAACTACTGGGGTTATCAATAAGCCTGTGTGATTACCAAATTATTGTAGTGGTTCAGTTCTAAGAGACAAAACCACTTCTAAAAGAAATCATGGAATCACAGAATGGTTTGTGTTGGAAAGGGCCAATCATCTCGTTCCAAACCCCTGCCATGAGCAGGGACACCTTCCACTACATCAGGCTGATCAGAGCTCCATCCACCCTGGATGTGAACACTTCCAGGGATGGGGCAGCCACAGCTTCTCTGGGCAAATTGTATAAATCAAATAAAACCAAACCGCATCTCTGACCTTGTCCCAGAGTGACTGCAGTTCCTCCTGCCCTCCAAGATCCCAGAACATCAGCCGAGTTTTGCCAACATCGATAGTTCCAACTAGAGTGAAGAAGGAAAGAACATTCCAGTGAAAACTACAGGTGCTGTAAAGCACAGACACCTGCACACCCCACTCAGAAATCTGGGGTGGGACAGGCTTGTAGGGGAACAAGTCACAGGCAGTGGCTGCTTGCAACAACAGAGCAAAACCTGCACAGAGTGATCACAAATCTAGAGCAGTATCACTGCAAATAATTCCAGAATTGGGCCAAGGAATGAACTCCAGGGAAATATATTTTGAGGATAGCACTGAAATAGGATACCTGGAGTTCTAATACTTCAAGTTTTTCCTCCTAAGATAAGAAAGCCTATTTTATTCTCTACAAAAAGACCTGGGCAGTTGGGAGATACAATCTCTGCTTCCAGGAACTATTCTGCCCTTCTGAATTCTTAAATATTTCAAACAAAAACCAGCTGTTGTGTAACTGTGCAGGAAAGCTGAAAAAATTCCATGTGGATTTACTTACTGTTTAAGCCTACAGTGGTTGTGATTTTGGACAAACTCATCCCTTTGTAGTTCTTGTTAAATCGGGTTTTAGTTTGCTCAAGGAAGGTCTGAAAAGGAATAAGACAAAGTATTTACTGTCAAACATTTTACTGGCTGGGGTAATCCTACCCCAAACCTGCCTTTTCATTTCTGCACAATCCTGCTAGAGTAGATACTGCCCTACCTAATTTTGGACAAACCCCTCTTCTTGCTCCCTATTTTAGCAAGGAAAGAAGGGATCATAGGGGATTATGGGATTACCAAAGCCTCAGCCACATCCCTGAAAGGTTGTGCTAAATTTAAGTAACGGGGAAAAGTTGATTGTTTGGTGTGACATCACTAAAATAACTCAGGACAGAGCTGAAGAAAGACTGACCCTTGCTGGAAGATTTATCCCTGGAGAATGTCTAGGATTGCATGTGCCCTCCGTGGGGTGATAAACAGCACTTACGGTTTTACCAGCATTGTCCAAACCCAGGATCAGGACACAGTACTCATCTCTCTGGAACATGTATTTATAGAGCCCCGACAGCAGTGTATACATCCTGCTCCTGCAACAAATGTCAGGAAATCATTAACAAACAGGTCATTCCCAAAAGCCTCTCATGCCACAGAGCAAGTTTTTCCCAACACCGGACAAATAAATGATGTTACTCTTTTATCAGGAACTCTCATATTTAGGCAATCCCAGGAAAATCACAGACCTAAGAGAGATCATGAAAATAGCTCAAGATCAAATTTGAGGTTTAAAGGGGAGCTGAGGAGGGGCTTGAACACCTCTTGCAGCAAATGTAGGACCCACAGAAAATTAAGTGAGCTTCATACAAATACAAAGAACAGGTATTTTGAGCAAGAACCTACAGAAGCTCACAGATGAGTTTTTTGGTGCTGGATTTGCACACAAAGCAGATCAGCTTTGCTGTTATGCAGGAAGCACTGGCACCAAGTGCTGCAGCTGACTCACATGGCATTGCAACAACTCTTCTGTTCAAACACAGATAAAGGGAACCTCAAGGCAGAGCCTTTGAGAGGCAGCTGCCTCTAAGCAAGTGTGTGGTTAAATAACCACTTTGAAGTCAAACACCATTACCTAAAGGGAAATAAAAGTGTTCCAAAGCAAGAATCGGGGGTTTCACGGTAAGGGAGGACAGGGCACCTAAGGGCAGGGGCTTCAATCTCACAGGTTCCGGGGGACCCTTCTCCTCCAGCTGTGCGAGACCGGGGGACTCCTGCCGTCCCCCGGGGGAGCAGCCGGGCCACTGGCTGGGGGAACCCCGGCCCGCTCCCCTTTCGGGACAGTGACTGATCCCGGGCGCTCCCGACCGCCGGCCTGCTCCTCCCTGACCCGGGAGATCCTCCCGGACACGGGAAATTCCCCCACATCCAGAAGATCCGGGAGATCCGGCCCTTTCCTTCCCTGTCACAGCCAGTGACGGGTGAAGGGGAACACCGGCCCTAGCGCCATTTCCCCCTGCCGGCCCAGCGCCACGTCCCGGCCGAGCGACAGGTCCCGGCCCAGCGCCAGGTCCCGGCCCAAGCTCCAGAGCGCAGCGGGAGAGGAAAAGAGCCCCGAGCCCGAGGCCCGCGGCCCCTCACCTGGTCCTGGTGCCGGTGTCAGCGCTGAAGCCCGAGCCGCCTCTTACGACTCCCCAGCGCCACCGGCCGCCGCCATTCTGCGCTTGGAGCTCTGGGAAATGTAGTCCTGCCGCCGCTGCGATAGCTGCGCATTGGTGGCCTATGGACTACAACTCCCAGAATGTCCAGCGCCGCCGGCCTCCCGGGGACTCCGAGCGCTGAGCGGGTGACGCGTTGGCGAGCGCAGCCGGAAGTGGGGGGCTGTGCGGCCGGAAGAGGGGGTGTCATGGCGGGTGTCATGGAGGCGGCTCGCAGGGGCCGAGGCGGCTGAGAGCGCAGTGGGGCCGCCGAGGTGGCGGTGGCGGCTCAGGGAGGTGCTGCAGCCCTGGGGCTGGGGGAGCGCCCAGGCTGCGGAAGGAGCGGTGCCGTGCGCGGGCCCGGTGGGGTAGAGTGGACTCCGTGGCGGGGAAGGGCAGGGCCAGGCCCGGCCTCTCCTCGGACTCTCCCGTCGCCTCTTGCCGCCTGTTTCCAGCAGGAGCATCGCCCTGGTGATTTCCGAGGGAAAGAGCGGGACGACGAGTAGATGTCGCTTCTGCGGGCGAGGACTTGTTATCCAAAAGTGCTTGAGTAAACTCTGGATGTGTTTTGACTTCGTGGAGAGGACGCGGGCAAAAGCGCCTTTCTTGTGCTGATAATGGATGAAGAGAGTCTGGAAGCAGCGATCCAGACCTACAACGCCCAGCTGGAGCAGGTGGAGCTGGCGCTGGGGGCGGGCCAGGACCCATCGCAGCAGTCGGACCTGATCCAGCTGCAGGAGGATTTGAAGCAGCTGATAGAACTGACCGAGTCCAGCCTGGTGGCTGTGAAAAAGAGCAAACTTCTGGCCACTTTGGACACAGATGCCTCCTCCTCCTCCTCCCCAGCAGGTCTCCCAGGGCAGGATTCCCATCTGGAGAGCTCTGCCCAAGATGAGGAATACGCTGCTTTTAAGGAAGCCATTGCTGGGCTTGGAACAGATGAGGAGCCTTCAGCTGATAACAACGAGATCTCCTTGGAGAGAGAGGGAGAAACTGGGGATAAAACCAAATCAAAGTGCAGTGAAGAGGAGGAGGAGTCTGAGAGAGAGGAGGAGGAGGAGGAATTGAGTGGGATGAAGGTTAAAGCCCCCTACTACAGCTCCTGGGGGACCCTGGAGTACCACAATGCCATGATTGTGGGGACAGAGGAGCTGGAGGATGGCAGTGCAGGGGTCAGGGTGCTCTATCTGTACCCAACCCACAAGTCCCTGAAGCCGTGCCCGTTCTTCCTGGATGACAAGTGCAGATTTAAGGAGAACTGTCGGTAAAGAGAGAGGGGTGGGAGGGGCCTTGTCGTTCCGAGGGATAAACCTCCTCCTGAAGTGCCCTGTGTGGCTTTCTCACCCTCAGAGAAATTGTGCCTTAATGTTCTTAAAATGCCCTGCGGTGAGCAGTGGCATCAGTTTGGCTGTTTTCTTTAGCTAATGCACAGATGAAGTGGAACATCCCATGGGAAAGCTGCAGAGGTGTTACATAACTGAGTGGATAAATTAACAACTGATGAAGTGTTTTAAAATAAAACGCCCAAGCCTGTGGATAGTGCACACATTCCGGTTGCACGGGGAGGTTGTATAGGCTCCATTTTTGGGGATCTTCAGCAGGATCAGCCTGAGTGGTCTGTGAAGGTGCTGGGCTGGAGCCCTGCCTGTCTCTGATCCTGTTTATCCCCAAAGCCATGAACTTTTTAACTGGATGTGTCGCTAGCAAGGAAGTTTAATTCTCCGGGGTGGGATGCATCCTTTGTTCCATGACATAAAAAACGTGTTTAAGGTGAAACAGCTTTATAATTGCAACAGCACGTGGTCAAACTTCCCCAACTACGGTGAAGGTTCATCACTGCTGACACTCTGTGCATTTCCTTTGAGGAGGGAAGGGATTTCCGTGTGAAAACTCCTGTTCCTGCTTCCCTGCAGGTTTTCCCATGGTCAGGTGGTGTCCGTGGAGGAGCTCCAGCCATTCCAGGAGCCTGACCTGAGCAGTCTGGGGGTGGGCTCAGCCTGCCTGGCCAAGCACAGTGATGGGATCTGGTACACAGCCAAAATCACCGGTGAGGGGGGACAGGGGCTTTCCTGGGGGACAGGGGGAAGGTGGAGGCTGAGGTTTATGTGGATCTAAAACTTGGCTGTTGTGGTTAATGTCAGAAAAACGTAAACTATGTGGCTGTGGCCCTGAACTCAAAATCTTGACATAGCTGAGGAAACAGTCTGAGTTTTGTCAGGCTAGAGGAGGGAATTGGCTGGGAAACAGGAGATACAAAGAGCAGGAATGTAGAAAGGAAATGACTACGAGGTCATTAACTGCTCCAGGGAAGAGGGAGGTACTGCAGGAATTTACATGCATATTAGGTGAGAATTCCAATAATCTGCTCTGTTTAAACAAAAACCGGGGGAGCTGGCCCTGCCCGGCAGCTGCTGATACAGGCTTCCTTATGTCCTGGGAAGGTTTAGTCCCTCTTTCCATGTTTAACTGTTATTAAGTCAGAAGGGAGCAAGTCTAGCTTCTTTTAATTCCATTTCTCAACAGCCCATCTTTATTGATTTGTAGAGGCATTGTGGAAATAGCTTTTCATTGCAGTGGGTGCTTCTTCTTCCCAGACAGAAATAAAAATCACAAGTTAAACGCAGAATTTTTTAAAACCTGTTCCTTGGGCCTCCCCCCGTCCTGTGTCGTTCTGCTGGAGCTGACTCTGGTTTAGCCCCCTGTGTGCTGGGCACTGACTGGAGCTCCTGTCCTTGCTCTTCCCTCTGTAGATGTGGACAGTGGTTACTACACGGTGAAATTTGATTCTCTGCTCCTCAAGGAGGCCGTGGTGGAAGGGGACAGTGTCATTCCCCCCCTGAGAAGTGAAGATGCTGCTGAATCTGACGAGTCTGATAGGGACAGTGTGGATGATTCTGGTTATGCCAAAGGTAAGGGAATGGGGAGGGTGTGAGCAGAAGTGACTTGGGATTTTGTTCTGCTTTTCTCTGGGACTGGCTGACTGTCCTAGAGCTCTCACTGTGGATGTCTCACCTCTGATGAGAGAGCAGTTGGTCTCTTTCTGTGTTCCTGAAAGACTGAGAACAGTAAATGGCTGTCATGCTACAACTGCAAAGTAAAATCTTTGTTTTATGCAAATCCCTGGCCTAATGAAGGCTGGAGGTTTCCATGGGAACTTCCCACACGTGGAAGAAGAGGGTGTGATATTTTAGACTACCAAGCTCTGAGCCTGTTTCTTACGTGTCTGGCTGAGCTGACTTAATAAGTGAATCAGATTTTCTCATCCCTGGGAGCTCCATGACTCAGGAGTGTGAGACCCACAGAAATGGGAGTGTTGGGTCCTTCCAGTGCCTCAATGAGGCTGCAGGAACAGCCAGGCTCTGTTTTACTGCTGAAGGGTGACACAGAGGTTGCCCAAGTGACATCTTGGAAGCTGCACAGGCAGCACTGTCCCTCTGGTGGTGCCACAGCTGCATCACAGGGACAAAGTCGTGTCCTAGAGCTCTTTACATTTAACCTGACAGAGATTATTGGATCCTAATAACACAAAATTAACTCTGTGGCCTGGAGAAGCCTCATACCAGAGACAGGGGCTGGAGGCACAGGATAAGTATTAGATGCCACTGTGCCAAATTCTACTCAGATGTGTACATTAGTCTGTATCACCATCTTGGAAGGAAGGAAAAGGATCATAAAACTCCTGGGTGATTCTGCCTGGAACTGGGAGGTGGTATGTGCATTAAATCAAGTGAAATCTCTCATTTCAGTCACTCCCTGTGCAGTGTTCATGGAATAGGAACTAAGTACGGCTGGAGGAATGATCAAATGTTTTCAGGATTGGAGAAGTGAATTGTAGTGCCCTGTGAGGGGTTTTTGTACTGTGTGGAGCACCCACCCAGCAGCTTTATTCATGATTCCTGTTTCACTGATTCTCCTCTTCTGTGCCACAGTGATAGATTCAGAAGTTCCAGAGAATGGGGAATGGACTCCTGCCTGCAGCTCCTCTTTCGGTGGCTGGGAGGCCCATACTCGTGGCATTGGCTCCAAACTGCTTGTTCAGATGGGATATGAGTTTGGAAAAGGTAAGGGGAGAGGGTGGTCCTGGGGCTATTAAGAAAAACCCAAGATTTTGGATGAAGCCAGGACTTTGCTGTGCTGAAGGGCCTGTTGGCTGAGGCTCAAGCAGTGTGATAGATCTCAGCAGTGTTGGAGGGAAGAGGGGTGAGTTATTTCATGGAAGTACAGGCATGTGGGGCACCAACTCCTGTATGGTGATGGCAAACTTTGGAGGCACTTTAAAGCACGGTCAAGTTCATGATCAAAGCCGTGAGAACGTTGTGGAGTGTTCAAAGGCTGGAGGTGGAAGGGAGCTGATCTGCAAAGCTTCTGATGTCTGTGTTAATGCATCTCCTGGCCTGGACACAGACTTCAAAGCCTGCTGAACTCGCTGCTCCCACCCAAATTGCATCAAGCCTTGGGGGCTCTGGGAGGGCCTCTGTGTCTCCGGTTCTCCCAGAGGAACCAAACCAGTTTTAGGTAGAACCTGGCTTGAGAAGCTGAGGATGTGAGGCTGAACCTGGTTTCACAGAAACCGGCCTAATAGATGGCCTCAGGCTTGGAATCCCAGATCTCCTGCTGTGGAAGGCTCCTGGCCTGGCCTTTGCTGCTCCCTTTGGCTTGGACAGTAGTTCTAACTTCTGGTACCTTAAAAGCCTCTTTGCTTGTTTCTAAGCTTGTGACTGCCAGCGTGAGCTTGTGGTGGGAGGTGCCTCGGAGAGGGGATGCTGTAATCACTCGGTGTCTCTCCTCAGGCTTAGGGAAGAATTGCGAGGGCAGAGTGGAGCCAGTGCAGGCTGTGGTGCTTCCTCGAGGGAAGTCCCTGGACCAGTGTGCTGAGGTGCTTCAGAAGAAGAAGCAGGGGAAGCTGGACCCGGGTAAATCGAGGAAGTGCCGAGCAAAGGGAAGCAGCTCTGGACAGCCGGGCGGCCGTAAGGCCCCGCGCAACGTGTTTGACTTTCTGAACGAGAAACTGCGTGGGAAGAGTGACAGGGACAAGGCTGGGGGGGTGGCACTGCCCCAGAGGAACAGCAAAGAGATCTACCATGCCAGCAAGAGCACCAAGAAGGCCCTGAGTGTCAGCCTCTTCCAGACCACAGAGAAGATTGAACAGACACAGAGGGACATCAGGGGAATCCAGCAGGCCCTGGCGCGCAACATCGGGCGGTAGGAGAACGTTCTCTTTGGGATCGAGTTCCTGGTGCTTCTGGGGAGGGGTGGGCTTGAGATGAGGTGTGGGAGGAACAGGTAAAATGTATCTGGATGAGACCTAAGGGGAAGTGGAGGAGAGAGCTTAGTGTGTGCTTCAGACCAACGTGGACACTGGCAGATGTGTCTGGGTTCCTTTGGCTGGAATTCAGGCTGTGGCAAAGAGAGGAACTCTCTCTGAGGAAAGGTGCTGGAGTCCTTCTCGTGCCCACCTCTGCAGCACTGCTGTTGAGCATCCTAGGAAGACATTCTCTAGCCTAGATAGTGCTGAGCATCAGGTTATTCCTGGCTTTCAGCAGGTCCCTTGGGCTAATCCTACAGGAAAGGGCAAACCCTCCTGGGATGGAGCAAGCCTTTGGTCTTACCGTGCAGGATGACATTGTCACCGTGCTTTTTGCTTTCAGGCACAGCATTGCTGCAGCTCAGCTGGAGGAGAAGCTGGCTGATGCTCACAAGCAGCTGGGGCAGCTGCAGGCCCAGGAAGCCAGGCTGCAGCGGGAGCAGAAGAAAGCGGATACCCACAAGAAGATGACTGAGTTCTAGGTGCTGAGGAAGGTGTTGGACTGCAGAGATTGTCCTTCTGGTGCTCCTGGCCTCAGAGCCTGGGTGAGCTGTCCTGCTCTGCTGGGCCTCAGGCTGCTCAGCCTAAAACTGGGCAAAAAAGCAGCAGTTTCTGGATGCTTCTGAGCTCTTCTGAGAGGGGGAGGAGTGCACATCCGTCCAGCCCTGAAAGCATTCAGTGAGCTGGGCCTTGGATGATGCCTAGCTACAAGGAATACAATTCTCTGCTCTCTCGCACACTTCTTTCCTTCATTTTCCCTGCAGTAGCAGCTCCATCCAGAGTCTGTGGGTGCTCAGGTGATAGCACTGCTGGCTACAAACCAGCTGAGGGGGCTTGGACAGCCCCACATCCTGCCATCAACTGTGGCTTCTGTCTGCGGCCACCTGCCAAGCACAGGTGCAGGCAGGGTCCCGATATGGTTGAGTGAAAACATCAAAGGTCAAGTGCTTTAGCTGCTCTCTGCCTTCTGGTTTTTACTATGGGATTTATCTGAGAACTCCATTTTTGGGGGGGAGCAGTTCTTTGTAGCCCTAGTATAAGGAAGAGACAGAAAACTGGCAGCTCAGAGGTGGGAACCAGCAGCCTGGAGCATCAGATGTCAGCAGTTTGACTGTAAGAGTACCCCAGGACATGCTGTAGCCAAACTCACTGGCTTGGCATGGAAAGCTGCCTGGTTCCACAAGTAGAGTGCCATAGCTGGGGGAATAAGCCAGCAGCGTAATGGGGTTCCCAAACCTCCCAGCCAGGAACAGCTCCACAGGGAACCTTGTGATTTTTGCCACCATGAACTGGGTTTTTCTGTCCAAGGTGGCTCACTGAACATGGGTCCTTTTACTCAAAAACCTCAGGACCCAGGTCCAGGTTGGACTGGGCCCTGGATGGGCACAAAGAGCAGGTTCTGTGTGTGCCCAGCGTGCGGCCCTGCAGTGGGAGAGCTTGGGGCTGGGCTGGAAGCAGGCCAGGCAAGCCAGATGCCCTTCCCTGCAACATGAAAGTGTTTGGACAGGAAGGATGTCCTCTCCCCTTGGTTACATTCTGCATTGGTGGTGGCCAGTCCTTGCCTCAGAGGAGATGCTGGTTTCATCATCTGGTGGGATTTCTGCATTGTAAAGGCTTTAAAAAAAAAAAAAGTTTGCAATTCATGCCGGTATCTTAAGGACACCAATTTTTTTTAAATTTAAGGAATCCATTTCCTTTTATTCTGTGAGTCATTTTTCTAATGAAAAGGTTCCTTTAGTACCCCCTTTTTTATCTCTCCCTAAGAACAGATTAAAAAACAAACTGTGAGCCTGGGCAGGGCTGTGCCTGCTTGCAGGGTCAGGCTGCCAAATGAACCAGAAAATCTGAGACTGAAGAAGATACGATCAGAGCCGATCAGGTCGTGTGGGATTTCACATTGCTGCAGACACACCTCAGAAATGCAGCGAGACAGCAAAACCAAACAAGATGAACATCTTCAGGAAACCTGTGTGAGCGAGTCTCTGCTCCTGAAGAGCACCTGGATCATGCTGTGATCTGTGTGGATGTGGGAGGTGACATGGGCTGCCTTGGGCACTTCAGCATCCATCGGTTCCTACTGGAATTGGCTGTACTGTCCTCATTGTTCTGAATTCATGTTCTCCACGCACGGGGCTCAACACAAGGGTTTAACAATGGCCCTTTCCTCACAAATGACTGTTTGTTTCTCACACTTGAGTGCTGAGTGCTGACAAGGATTAATGTGCCCAGCTTAGCGTGGATGCTCACTGAAGTGGTCCATGACTGGAGAGCTGAGCTGGGCAGAGAAAATTTGGGGGTTTATTTTGTTCTCTGAGACTGTTTAACATCATCATCTCTTTAGCCCTGTGTCTTGGCTGAGTCGTATTTTGACCCTTCCTTGGGATCTTCACAGCCTGATTTGTCAGACTCCTATTCCAGCGGCTGCCACCTCCCACCCAGCACAGTTCACGTCCCTGATGAATAAAGTTGGTGTTTATTTTTCCCCTCTCTCCTTGTAAGGCGTTGTTCATTTGCAAGGTAATGATGATCTGGGGCGCCCCATTCTTTCCTCATATTGCCCTGAGCTCCCGGAGGAGCCGGGAGGAGCCGGGCGGGGAGCGGGCGCGGCAGAGAGTGCTCGTGTGTGCCGGGAGCCCGGGAGCCGCGGCGCTTCCCGCCCGGGCTGCGAGCACAGACCCAGCCTACCCCGGGGTGAAGCCACCACCTCCGAGGCCAGGAAGCTGTGCCGTGTGTGCTCCGTGTCTGCTCACAGCCGGCTGCTCCTCAGGAAGAGGGAGAGCTCCCACCGGGGTGTTGGAAATGTTCGGGAGCCCCTGATTGGGACTCGCTGTGGGATGAAAGAAATGAAGTTCTCCAGGCTGGCCCGCAAGGAGGAGAGCATGATTGGATCCCTGTGCTCCACACTCACTGGATTTTGAGTTCCTGCAAGTAAGTGGTGGTGGCTTTTCTGCCTGGGGAATCTGCAGCTGAACTGGGGGGGGAAATACTTTAAACACCCCCCCCCCCCCCCCCCCCCCAATGTGTAGAAGTCACAGCATTGTCAGAGATGCTCTTGGGGCTGGATAGACTGGACAGGCAGGATTCCTGCTCTGCTTTGGGAAGCCTCAGCTGGGTTCAGCTTTGTGAGTTGGGCTCCAAGCTGTGTCACTCTGTGCTTTTTGCTGTCGTGCTGCGTTTTTCTGCAGCTGGGCTTGAAAGGGAAGAAAAGGTGGTGGAGCCTGGCAGCACTGCTGGGATCCCATGGCTGGAGTCTGGAGGCTGAGTGGGAGCTGATTGCTTTTGGGATGAATGAATTCAGTTCAGAGGTGTGTGGCATTGTGGAAGTTTCCAGTTGTGTTGTGGGGAGGGGGACAGCAGTATTGCTGGTGTATGCAATGGGGAAGTGCTGAGCTCCTGGCTACGGGTGAGGAGGCTTGAGAATGTGGTCACTGGAGTGCTGTCTTCTGTAAACCTAAGATGATGTACAACTACTGCATTTGTGGCAAAGAAAGCCACTGTGGTAGGCAGATGATTCTCAAGAGGACACATCTCCTTAATACGCCCATCCTGTAGTGTGGAATCTGACTTCTCATAACAGCAGCTCCAAGCTCTCCACTGGTGTCCTGCTGTGGCTCAGCTCTGCAGAAAACCTCTTGAGCAGGTTCTTGCTTTAGAAGGGCATTTTTCTGCTCAAGTGAGTGTTCAGCAAGCAGGGAAGGGTGGAAAGAGAAAAGTGCTGAAATGGTGTCAGCCTTGAGCAAAGCCTTGTGTTGTGTGCAGACAGTCACTCATCTGAAGGTTTTAAAGTCATATTTTCTCAAAAGCCACTCCAGCACGTGGGCAGCAATCAAAACTGCAGCTAGAAGTGTGCATCCAAGTTTTCAGACATTTGGGTCTGGCATTTAGAAGTATGGTTGGCACTTTCTAAATGAAAAGCCTCAGGAGGTGTTTGAGCATGAAGTCTCATTGCAGAGATGAGTGACATGGGTGAGATCTTGTGCCTGCTTCTTTGAAATAGTCTTAAAATTAACAAATTGCACCCTATGGTCCAGGGCAGATTTAGTGTTGTGACTAACTGTAAACAGGGCTTTCACTTTTTGTAATTGAAAAGAAAAAAATCCATCTACTTCTGCTTCTTGTGCCTTTTTTGAAGCACAACTCCCTGGGGTACCCAAGCAGAGTTTGCTGCAGCCGCGTGCACAGTTGCTGATGGAAATCAGCTCAAAATGTTCCTCCTGAAGCAAATAGGCTTTGGGTATCTTCGCAGACTTTTTTCTTGCCACCCTACACTCAACACTGTGTGGTTTTATCTGGGGAGATGAATCAGAGGCCAGGCAGAATCATCAGCAGCAGCACTTGGTTTTGCAGTGAATTTAATCTTGCTTTCATGAAGCCCAGATGAGGAACTTGCACCTTTTGTAGGACTCACAAAAACCTCCCACGTCCTGGAGTGGCAAACCATCTGCCTTTAGCGTGCCTGTGCTCGGGTGTCACACACAGAGGGGAGTGATCCCTCCTCGGAGGGCTGTGGGTGTTGTGGCACGTAAGCAACGGCTGTGACCGCCCTCGTCTTCAAAGCCACCTCGGCTGGCGGAGCCGGCGCCTTACGAAACGCCGTCTGCTGAGTCTCCTGCCCCGGGGAGCAGCCCCAGGACTGGGAGATCGATAACTTTATTGGCAGGAAATTCAGGTGTAGGTTTTAGAAGGTCTGGCTGAGACTTTGCCTTGCAAAGTCCTTGCAAAAACCTGCTCAGTCCTACCTGAGTGCCTTCAGTCAGGCACCGGGTTCTGCTGGCAAATCTCTGATTTAGGGGACCCAGCGTGTTGTCCCAAGAAGCGGCTTCTCCCAGTGGCTGCTGAGCCTGAACGCTGAGGAGCATGCACTGGACAGTTTCACTGGTCAGAAATCCTGGAGCAACCACTGACCTGCCCTACAGAAAGTAGGCCAGAAGAATTTCTCTACATTCGTTTCTACTCAAGAAAGTCTCTCCCTTCAATCTTCAAAATTCAGGGATGGAAAATCCCCCTGCTGTGGGATAAGCTGCCCCTTGTGTGCCTGCCTCAGCGTGCTGAAAGCTCCCACCTCGATTCCAACATCACACCAGCTCCCGGCCGTCGAACCTCATTAGAACTTTGTCTGCTCAACTCCAGAGCCTGCTCAGCTCTGCCCTGCTCCTGCAGCCCGTGATTCCATCACTCTAATGAGCTGAACGAGTCCAGCGAGGAGCTCCGGGCTCTGTCTAACGCACCGGCCCTTTTGCAGGTAATCCGTATAATTAATGTACGCTCAGACAGAAAAGCCGTGTTGTCTAATTAAAACGTTGTTGGAAAGGGAACGGCCTCCCCTTCCCAGCTCTGATCTAAGCCAGTCTGTCCAGCCTGGTTAGTCCTTAAAACCTCTCTGTCTCACTTTCTAGCTTGAGATAATTGCTCTCCAGGGTTCATGCTTCAGTCAGGGCAGTTTCCAAAGGCATGGGAAGTTCTTAGATAAAAGGGTGCTCTCAGATAAAAGGGTGCTGCAAATGGGCAGAGACCTGGTGGTTATTGGGATAAAAATGTGCCAAAGATGCTGCTGTGTGACCCGGGGTGCAGGGGAGAGGGGAGCTCCTGTGGGTCTGCAGTAGCTTCCGAGATTTGCACAAGGCAGGGTGGCTTCTCACCAGAGCTCATCTGAGCTTTGTCATCTGGATGAAGATATGCAAGATGGTGAGTAAGGGGTGCTCAGCACATCCCGCCGGATCTCTGGGTCCCCATCTGTGCTGGTGGAAGCTGTCCTGCCCAGCTCTGCCCAGGGACCCTGCTGCTGGCCCCATCTGGATCAGCTCCTGTGGCTTCTTGGAGCTGCGCTTTACTCCAGGAACTGCCTCCGTCTCCTTTCGGATCAGGCATTTCCTGGGTGCTGGTGTCAGGCCAGCCTTTTTTTTGTAGAGCAGGGTGCACAGAGCTGAGCTGTGCAGAGCTGGGAGCCGCAGCCGCCGTTGGTGCAGGTGAAGGGTGTCAGCTTTGGGTTTGGGTTTGCAGCGCGCTGGCAGCGGAGCAGGGACGGGGATGGTGGCAGAGGGATGGTGGGACAGGGGTCACCAAAAGCCTCCTGGGGAAGGTGGTGACCCTGACAGGCTGGGGATCATCTGTGCTTTGTGTCAGGCTCCCCATCACTCTCCTGCCTCTGCACCTCTGCTCTGGCTCTGCTGCTGCCGTGGTTTGCAGGGGACGACTTTTGCCTTGAGGAAGGCACAGAGACAAGGGCTGGGTTTGGGAAAGGCACAGATTTAGGCAGAAGAAAGGGATGGGAAGATTGAGTGTTTTCTGCTCTGGTGTCACAGCAGAGAGCAGCCGCAGACATGGGGTTGTGGTGGCACAGGGAATGTGGGGTCTGTGTGAGTCCACTGCAGGAGGAGCGTGTCCTGATGCATTCTGGCGTGAGGAGGGAGAGGAAGGAGAGGCTGAAGCTCACCCTGTTTCCAGGAAGCTGAGTCATCCTGCCTGTCCTTTCTGGCCTCCCCTATGCTCAGGAGCGGTGTCACCCCCATCCCGTAGCCTGGCGTGGTGTCCCACTGTCCCCAGAAAGCATTCTGTAACTTTTAGGGTGTCTCCAGAGGGTATTCAGGGCCCCTGGGCATCTCCTTTTTACCATTTCAGTGGCAACTTGTGAGCTTGAATCCCTCTGGTTTTGTTGGATTGTTTTTTTCAAAAGGAACCAAAATCTGAAGTTTTCTCTAGTGGTGGCAGAGCACCCACTGCCGAGTGTCCACACTGGGCTGGGCATTGGAGGTGTTATGGTGACCCTGGGGAGGGCAACTGCTGGCCAGGAAATGGGACACTCAGTGAAATGTCCCCATCCAGAGAGACCCCCTACTGGGGGACTGTGCTGCAGGAGTCCCTCAAACCCTGGGGGTTATAGAACACCATTTCCTGCCACGGTGAGCCCAGCAGCTCCCGGCTGAGCCCCAACTCATGCTCTCTCTCCCCAGAACTCGGCCCCGCAGTGGTGTTGGAAGCGGCTCCCCCATGGCTGCAGCCGGCGGCGAGGGGACAGCAGGGACCCGGCTCCTGCCGGCCGGAGCTGCCCTGGCCCTGCTGGGTGGCCTGGTCTACCTGGGCGCCCTGTGTGCTGCCTGTAAACGGTACGTGCTGCTCACGGCTCCTTCTCTTTCCCTCATGGGGCTGGGATGGGGCTGGGGATCCCTCGGTGGCATTTGGTGGCTGCACGTGGAGACTCTGTGTGCGCCCACCCTGAGCTGGGACCGCTGGGATCTGCTGCTCTGCTCACCCCAAACCCCCACCTGTGCCCCAGTGCAGCTCTGCCTGGTTTGATCCTGCATTCCTGTGCATCGCAGCCCCCCCGGGACACCCCCTGCACCCAAAAACCTTGGAGCAGCAGCCCAGAGAGGGCTGAGCTGTGAGCGGGATGGGCAATGCCAGGGGCAATGCCGAGGGTGGTGCCAGCGGTGCCCTGCACAGCTCAGTGGGGTGCAGGATGGAATCGTGATGCCCCCAGCCAGCACAGACCCTGCTGTGGGGCTGGGGAAGGAGCAGGGATGGGAGTTTTGTGAGTGCCACGCTGGGGACTCAGGGCACCTGCTCCTCACCCCTGGCTCTGCCATCTGCCTTGGGCTCAGCCCCACCTCTCCCTGCAGGAAGAGCAGGAAGAAGGTCGCTCCAGACGGGGTGAAGCTCGTGGATGAGGTAAGAGCACATTTGGGGGTCAGGATCGGCCCCGGGGGGGGGGTCCGGGCTCTCAGCCCAGCCTGAGGGTGTGTGTTCCCCCATGGCAGGCCCTGCTCCACCAGACGCAGCTGCGGTCACTCAGCAAGTCGGACACGAAGCTGCACGAGCTGTACCGGGTGAAGGTCAGAGATGACGGTGAGTGGCCGTGGAGCCGGAGGAGCCCAGGGGGCTGGTGGCCCTTGGCAACTGCCTGCAGTCCCCATGCTGCCCAGAGAGTACATCGTGTCACGGACAGACGTGCCACGGTGCTGGCACTGTGCTGGCACAGGGGTTGGCGCCTGTTGCGTCCCCTCATTTCCTCTCCTCTCCCGCAGTCCAGCGTCCGGCCAGCCTGGATCTCCCCTGTCCCGCGGCCCCTGGAGGCGAATCCCTGCACAGCTCCGGTCTCCTGCACCGTGAGCTGCCCCAGATCCCCGTCCCTGAGCCCCCGGCCGCCTCCTCAGCCTCCGACCAGACCTACTCCAACCTGCTCTTCACCCCGCTGCGGAAACCAGCGCCCGACACCGTCTATGAGTGCCTGGCAGTGGGGGGCGAGGACGCCCCGGTGCCCCCCATGCCCCCTGGCACCCAGGTGTCCCCTCCACGGGCCGTGCATGGAGCAGCCGATTATGCCTGTGTCAATAAGGTGAAGAAGATGGTGTCGGTGGAGGTGCAGGATGGGGCTGTGGCAGGACCACCTGGAGCACAGCACTGCTGGGATGGTGCAGGCAATGCCCCCCAGGCCAAGGTATGAGTCTGGGGAGCAGCAGGGATGGGGCATATTGGGGGGTCATTTAATTCCCTGTCTCCCTGTAGTGCCCATGTTTGGAGTAAGGTATAAATTAGGATCCACTGCCAAAATCCTCCTGGGGGGCCGTTAGAAGATGGGGGGGACAAAATCATGGGGAGACCCTGCAGTGGGCAGGGATTGCCCCTAAACTCCCACCCCAAAAAAAATTCCTTTTGCAGCTGGAAGAGATGTACTCGACGGTGTGCAAAGCCACCAGGAAGAAATCCCAGGTGCCTGCATTGGCCCAAAGGGCTGTGAAGGAGGTGGGTTCTGGGTGGCCACCCCCCCGCCAGCAGGAGGGGGCCCCGGCAGCCCCAGGCCCCCCTGACCCCTGTTATGAGTCCATCAAGGACAGAGCATGGACTGCTCAGGGTCGTGGCCCTGACCCTGACTATGAGGCCGTGGACATTAACTGGAAGAAGGTGGCAAAACGGGACAAGCCGGGGAAGCCCTGCGCCCCCGAGAACCTGTATGAGAGTGTGGTGGACATTTGGGCAGGGGAGCCCCGGCAGGGCTCTGCCCGGACAGCAGCCAACGGGCTGGAGGTTTATATCACCAACCTATAGCCCCCTAGGAGCAGAGGCAGTGCTATAGTGGGGTCCCACCTGGCTGGACACTGTCGGGTGCCAAGGGACAAGTGCCAGCAGCCCTGTGCCCACCAGAGCGGCTGCATCCCTGCACACACTCTCTGTATATATTTTCTGTTACTTTTCTGTGAGTGTCCTTGTCCCATCCGAGCCCAGCTGGTGCCAGCAGGTTGATGGTGGGGTGCCCCAAGATGGGCATTTTGGGGGTGCTGCGTGCTGTGTGGGACCCCAGTGAGACAGGGCTGGCGCTGGCACCAAGATGGGAACAGGGTGGGAACCAGCCATGTTTTGGGGCGGGGGGTTGTGGCCAGCCCCGTGCCTTGGGCTGCAGGATCAGATGCTCATCGGGGGGTTTCTGCCATGATTGAAGGTCTCTGTCCTCCTCACACTGCCTGGGGGAGACCAAGGTCCCCTCCAGCCCCCAGGAAGCCCTGAGAAGCTTCGCTCCCATCAGAGAACGTCCCTTTTTATGGGGAGATGGGGTCAGCCCTGTGCCTTCATGGAATCATAGAATATCCTGAGTTGGAAAGGACTCACAAGGGATCATTGAGTCCAACTCCTGACCCTGCACGGGACAACACAGAACTTTCACTGGTGTGGGCTGTGGGCTCTGCTCCATCCTCCATTCCCACCCTTTCAGACCCGTGCAAGGCTGTCTCCATGGGCAGCCCTCTCCCAAACACCATTAAAAGGCTGAGAGAAGGTTTACACTCTTAAACTGAGTCTAAATCCCTGGTTCTGGGGACTGCTGCTGGTGCTGGGAGAACAGCTTTGAGCACAGTGTGACTGTGAGTGCACTCGCCCTGGGTGGGTGATTTGGCACCCCTGAAATGGGGACACACAGCCACCAAGAGCTGCTGAATGGGGTGATCTGTGCCAGAGCAGAGCTTTGCACAGGGCTGGGGTAGAAGCCAGGGCATGTTTACCCAGCACTTGCTTCCTGCTCACCTCCCCATCACTGCCATGGGTCCTGCAGCCTCCATGTGCCAAAAAAGCTTGGGTGAGCTGGATGTGTACCCCGACCCTCAGGCCCCAGGGCTTTCTTCCTCTCCTCCCCGTGGGGAGTTGCACATCCCCGTCCCAGGGGATGCCCTGGTCACATGGCCACCAGCTGGCCAGTGGCTGCCTGACCTCGTGGCACGATGGCCTGATGCTTGCTGGAGCCAGGTGGAACCTGTAGCCCCTGTGCCGTGCTGTGCCATGCCAGGCTGTGCGGCAGGAAGCCACACGCCTTCCCTCAGCAGTTTTGCCCCTGCACCGCGGCAGGTGAAGAGATTAAAACCAAAAACGCGGCGCTCAGCAAACCCCGCTGAAGGCGTTAGAGCTGGAGGCACCCCAGGCGTCATCAGCCCTGTGCTCGACGCCAAACCACAGCCGCCCTCGAGAGCTTCTCCCATCCCCCTGCGAGATAAGGGCGCTGATAGAACACGGCTGGTGCCGGCGCTGCCGCGCTCTTCCTGCTGCCAGTGGCACCACAACGAGCCTGGGCTCCCCCCGCGCTGCCCCCGGCCGCACCCTTCCCCTGCTCCCCTTCTCCATCATCCCACCCCACATGGCTGGGTCCCTCTTGCACCACCTGAACCCTCTGGGAGCTGTTTTGGGCTGTGTTGCCGGGCACAGGAGCATCACTTCCGTGTGGGATCAGTGTGGCTTCACTCCGGTCGCTGCGCTGCCCGTGGGCTGGGATGTGGGTACCAATGTGCCACCTCCATGGTGAAAGGCAGGCTTGGAATGGCACTAGGGAAGGGAAAGCTCCTGCTGTGGCGGAGCTGAGGTGGCCAAAGCCTCTCTCCAATTTGCCCCAGCAGCAGCAGAAGCCATGCAGTGCTGGCCACTCACCCATAATTTCTGTGGGGCTTGGGACAGCCGGACTCAACTAAGAGAACAACTGCCCAGTCCTCAGGGGGATGGAAAATGTGCCTGGAGCCCTGGCTGGAGGCTCGAAATCTGGGTGGTGAATGAAGGATCCACCCCAAAACATCACTTGGAGTCTCAGGGTCTGGTCGAGAAGGTCGAGGTTGGGATCAGAGCGAAGGGAGAGGGTAGGGCTGGGAGTACCCCGCCTCAGCCCTGGTGACAGATGTGTGCGGGGCTCTCTGTCATCCTGCGAGGGGACGGTGCTGAACGGTGCCGTTCCCACAAGAGGGAGCGAGCTGGAGCCCAGCGAGCGCCGTTAGAGGCTGAACGGGTTGCACGTCGCGCAGTCCTGCACGCTGTGGGATGTAGCGCGGTGCTGCAAGGCGCATTACACACTGCACGGTGTGACACCTGCACGGTGCGACACCTGCACCGTGTCACACACTGCACGGCGCTGTACGGGGCTCTGTATTGTAAGGACCCGCACCCCGTATGTCCCTGCACCCCGTTCGGCTCCGCAGCCCGCGCAGCTCTTTGGCTACACGGCAGCACAGGGCTCTCCACCCAAACCAGCCCCCCACCTGAACAGCTCCGCACCCCGCCCAGCCCCACATCCCTGAGGCTCACACCCGTGTGGCCCCGTCCCCCGGCAGCTCTGCACCCCCAGCAGGCAGCCAGGGGACACGGGCAGTGCGGGCACAGCCCCGGCTCCCTCTGCAAGACCGCCAGGGCGAGGGGCATCACAGCCCAGTCCGCGGCCAACCCGCCCCTGGCAGGGCCACCCAGGTACCACGGGGGGATCTCCCAGGGATGGTGATTCTTGGGGGAGTCCTGTGCAAGGCCAGGAGTCGGACTAAATGATCCTTGCATGTCCCTTCCAACTCAGGAGGTGCTGTGACCACGATTTTAATTTGGGATGCCACCCTGCCGCGCCCCCCTGCCCGGGCCGGGGGTCGGGCTGGTGGCACCCTGTGGAAGGGCGGGAGAGTCTCGTGGAGTTGCACAACACCGAATGGAGCTGCCGGAGCCTCCAGCTCCGCGCTTCGGCCGCCGTTAACCATTAAACCAGAGCGGGGGCGGCCGCGGAGCCTCCCCCGGGCCCCACAGGCTCCTCCGGGGCTGCGCTAACGGGGGCTGCGGGATCAGACCCCCCAGGGACGGGATGGGATGGGGAATAAAGGCTGCTCGGGCTGTGCTCCTCCTCCCGTGCTCCCCGGGCAGGTCTGGGGCCCCGCGGGTGTCCCGGTTCCCGGGGGACACTGCCCTTCACCCGGCTGGTCCCCAGTTCCTGTGGCGTGCAGGGGGACCCGCGGGCGGCCGTGCCGGGGTGACACCGGGCGCTTGGCCGGCTTCATGGGGGCTTTCCCGGTTTGCTGCTTTTTTCACTCTTACGAAAGCACCTGGGCATGGCGCAGGGTGAAAGCGGCACCTCCAGCCCCCCCTCCACCACAGCAGGGAACACGAGGTGGCCAAGCACCCCGGGAGCCAAGCTGGGAACGTCGCCTCCCCAGGCAGGGGATCCCCGGGATGCCGCCCCAGCAACCCCACAGCCCCAGAGCAACGGGACTCAGNGGATCCCGCCCCAGCACCCCCACAGCCCCGGAGCCACGGGACTCAGCCGTGTCAGCCGGCCCAGGGCTGCTGGGGGACAGGCGGGGGGGGGACAGGCGGGGGCCACCATCCGGGACAGCCGCACGGACTCTGTCCCGGCCTTCAGGTTGCGGGTTGGTCAATGCAGCAGCAGCAGGACCCGGTGGCCCCTCGCCGCCGCCCGGCGCTCGCGGCCCCGCGGGTTTTGGGGCAGGTGAGGAGCAGAACGCGGGTGGGCGCCAGCCCGAGCTCCCCAAGCACCCCATGCACCCCAGAACCCCGTGCACCCCATGCATCACATGGACCCCACATACTCCCTACACTACAGGTACCCCCTGCTACCCCACATACCCAGGGCACCCCAATGCACCCCAGAATCCCACGGACCCCACGCACTCCAAGCATTCCATGTACCCGGGGCATTCCATGCATCCCATGGAGCCCATGCACCCCGTGTACCCCCCACGCACCTCAGTACCCCAAGTACTTCCTGTACCCCTGGCAGCCCGGGCACCCCACCCACACCCAGCCCTGCCATTCTGGGTGGGTTTTGGCAGTGATTCCTCGTGGTGGGCAGGACTGAACCCGTGTGGAATTAGGGACTTCTTTCCTGCTGGGAACGGCGCACACACCCCAGAATCCAGACCACACCCCCTTTCTAGCAGAAGGTCACTGTAACTTTTGGGGGAGCCCTAGAGCTGATGGGGGAACCCTATAGGCAAGTTCCAGGGGGTATAAAACTTCAGAGACAACTTTGGGGGGACCCTATACATTTTGGGGAGTATAACTTTGTGAGGAGCTCTGCAACGTTTGAAGAACCCTCGTAACTTATAGGCGTCCCTATAATTCGGTGGGGTACATCACTTTTGCGGGAATCCCCCAAATTTTAACGCTGCGAGTTTCACCCCGGTAAGTCCGCAGGAGCCGTCGGGAGTTTCGCGGGATGCTCCGCGGTGGCGGAATCCCCGCTTTTTTGGGAGGGGCGCCCACAATCCCATGCCGTAACAACAAAATCGGAACTTTCGGGGGTCTTCTACGACTTTTGGGGAGCCCGGCGAGTTTGGCGGGAAAAGGAGGGGTGACTTCAGGGGTGGCCCCAGGGGTGCTGGGAGGGACTCAGCGACGAAGGGGGTGAAACGGGCGGCCTGGTGGAGGTGGGGTAGGGCTTTGGGGGGGGGTGGTTT